>SZWC01008782.1:32345-50268 GCA_023375785.1 Penium margaritaceum
CTGAGTGCGGACCAGCCTATCGACAGCCCGCAGGTGCACATGACAAAGACGTCGATGCAGGAGGCGGTGGTGTTCGGGGGACAGAGCACCAGCGACGAAAACACGGGCAGCGGAAGAGGGAGGCAAAGGGGGTGCACTCGCAGAGCACCCAGCAATGTGATATAGATCATCGACGACCGTCCCACTAAGGACGGTCTCCTCGGTTTCGCGCACAAAGATGCGAGCATGGGCAGCCGTATGCGTGACACCGAGGCCCATCTTGGTGCAAGCACGAACAGAAAGCAGGCTGAGTTCCAGATCAGGGACAAAAAGGACGTCGGAGATGTATACGAGACCAGCTGGCCTGGTGAACTGCACAACCCCAACACCCTGGACAGGGACCTCATGGCCAGCTACAGTGCGAACAGAGCAAACAGAGCCAACGGGATGCAAGACGACAAAGGCGTCATGACGACACGTCATGTGATGGGTGGCACCAGAGTCCACGACCCATGTGGCATCTGTGACCCGTGTACAAGGGATAACGTGGCACTCGGCGACGGAACAAGGCGCGGCAGCTGGCCGCTCGGCAGGCGACGTGGCCAGGCGAGCACAGAGCGGACATGAGACGCATGCAACTAAGACGTGTCATCGGGTTCGTCACGCGCACACGGCTGGGCATGGGGACCACCACAGACATCACCACGTAACGACACAGACAGTCCACAGGCAGTAGGAACCTTCGACTCAGTCAACTCACTCGCACCTCCCTGAGATGAGCGTAGGGCGAGAAGCTGGTGAAGCTCGGCGATCGTCCGGTCGCGCTCGGCGAGCGCCTTGTCGCGAGGATCAGCGGAGGAGCCTGTTGTGGTAGCGGACTCCTCTGGGACAGCTGCGGTAGTGGCGGCCGAGCGGGCGGTCGCACCGGACGTCTGGCGCATGCGCGCCTCGTGCGCCTGCTGCAGCCCACGGGTGACCTTGGCCCAATCCAGTTGGCGTCCTCTCAGGTGAATGCAATCGGGATTGCGATGGTCACCACCGCAGTTGAAGCACACGAGGCGACGTCCCGTCGTGCTGCTAGAGCCGCTGCTGCTGCCGCCGGTGCTGCTGCTGTTGACGCCGCTGCTGCTACTGCTCCCGCCGCTGCTGCTGCGGCTGACACTGCCAGTGCTGGTGCCGCTGCTGGTTCCGTCGCTGGAACCACCATCCGACGCTCTGCGACCCTTCTTCCCCTGAGCTGGAGCCGCCGTTGCTGTAGACGGAGGGGTGGGCGATGCGGCGGCAACTATAGCTGAAGCGGTGCTGCGACGAGCACAGTTCGCGGCGTCCATGCCTGCCACATCCAGAAAGTGGAGAGTGGCCCAGCGCAGCAGGGTCCCGTCGCTCGCCATGTCGCGAAGCAGCGTCTGGTCGAAGTTGCTGAAGATGCGTGCGTAGTCGGGGTGGATGCCGTAGAGGATGATCTGGAGGGCGGAGTATTGCACAGGAGCGTCGTCCCCAAGATCCTCGTACAACTGGATCGCCCGGCGCCGATAACTGGCTGCGGACTCCTGAGTAGTTTGGCAGAGGGAGTTGAAGTCGGCGAGGCACTGGGAGGTCAAAGCCAAGGTGGCGCCCTCAAACAGAGTGATGGCCAGTGCCCATGCCGCGTAAGGGTTAGCTCCTGAGCCGGTCAGCGAATCGCCAAGGAACGGACTGAAGTCCTTGGTCAAGTCCGGGGCGGCCTTCATCAGGCCGGAAGCTGCGCGGACTGCCATGTGTGTCTGAGCGGGGTCAGACGCCTGATATGGTACGAGGTAGTAGGGGAGGACTCCCTCGCTCATGGCCCACATGCGAAAGCGTGGCTCCCAGGACTTGAAGTCGTTCCCAGTCCGGAAGACGGGCGGGTCTGACTCAAACCACTTGGGTGGCTTGACTGTCGGTAGGGCAACGGCCGAAGCCACTGCGGGGCCAGGCATTGAGGAGGCAATTCCCTTACCCAGGCGGGCCTGCAGAGCCAGCTCCTCAAAGCTCAGTGGGTGGCGAGATGAGCTCGGGTCAGCGTTGGAGCTTGAGTTGGTGCCCTGGAGGGCTGCATTGGCCTCACGCGCTCTGCGACGCGCCTCCAGGCGGATGAGGCGCGCTCGGAGCACCTCTTCCTCGCCCTCCTTGCCGGAGTCGGAGAGGTTCTCAGCGAATTCATCACCATTACCGCCGTGGGCAAGGTGGTCCTCGCTCGGGTCAGTCGACGGACGCTGCTGCTGCTGCTGCTGCTGGGGCAGCAAGCCCCTGATCATATCCTGTAGTTCGGCCACCTGCCTCCTCAAGGTATCATGGCTCTCCGCCTGTAGGTCCGCCAGTGCGTGCACTTGGCGCGCCAGTGTAGTCGGGCTCGACGGCAGCTGTTGTTGCTGCTGCAGCGGTGGCTGCTGGTGTTGTGGCGGCGGTTGCTGCTTTTGCTGCTGCAGCTGCTGCTGCTGCAGTGGCTGCTGTTGCTGTAGTGGCGGCTGCTGCTGCTGCTGCTGCGACTGCTGCTGCCGCTGTGGTGATGATGGCGGTGGTCGACGTTGACCGCTGACGGCGCTGCCCTCGGCAGCTGCGTCGGCAACCATACTGGAGGAGGTTTGCTTCGGCATGGCAACTAGTTTCCTCCCCGGTTTTCCCCTCCGCGGAAGTCCTCCGCGGAGCGTCTCCACGGATCTACCCCTCCGCGGAACTTCCTCCCCGCGGAACTCCTCCGCGGAGCGTCTCTGCGGATACCTTCCGCGGTGAAATTCACCGCGGAAGCTCACCACGGATCACTGCGGATCACCGCGGATTACCACGGATGACCGCGGAGTTCCGCGGTTTGCCGCGGTTCACCTTCAATGACCGCGGTCACCGTGGTCCTGCCGGTGTAGAATACGGCGGGCTGCTGAGGTCCGCGGTCGACACGTTCCGCACCCGCAGCTCCGCGGTCGCAGGTCCGCGGTGAGCAGCGCCGATGTTTTCCTGAACGGCTGCGGAGGTGGAGCTGTGCGGAAGTGGAGCTGCGGCGGAGCTGCGTGGATCCGCGGAACACCGCGGATCTGGGCTGGCAACGTCACCGCGAGGTGGCGAATGCGGAATGCCGAGTGCGTCCGCGGCATTCGACGCGTGTTCTGATGCGGTCGCGCGGTTGCCGCGCCCGCCGCGGATGCTCTATCACCGCAGAGCACCGCGGAACGACTGCAAAACGACCGCAGATTGACCGCGGATTTTATAAAAAGCGGTCGAAGTGGTGGTGGGCCCTCCCAGGACCTTCTGCCGGGACCGTGGGCACTGCTGCTGCTGCTCCTCAAGGCAACGGCTGTGGTTGCTCACGACTTCTTTGGCTGCTGTGTCTCTGCTACGCAGCTATGCGAGCACTGGCTCGCTGCTCTGATACCATGTAAGAACAGCTCCTAGCAATGCTGTCGCTAGCGTGGCAACACAAGCCAGCTAGCTGACTCACTAGCACACACAGGTTGGAAGTGAGAACAGCAAGGGGTTGGCTAGGGACACAACACAAGTGTCAGAAGCTGCAAAAGCTGAAATTTGCAGAGAGTGTTAACAACTGAGGTCTGGCCAACCTAAATAGTGCCACGGACCTAGTGGATGCACACACACACATGGCGCACAACGGCGCTTTTTTTCTAGCAGGACAAAACAGTGGCAGAAACACAGTTTTGGTCATAATTCCCTGCAGACACGTCAGAACGACAAGCCGTTTGAACCAGAACGGCCACGTCAACGAGATCTACATTCTGATAGGCTGCACGCCTATGTGCTCTGACACAGCATGAGTCTACAAAACACGGAAGTCTTCTGGGCGCCCGTCGCCACCGGCCGCCCGCCTGCTGCCACCGTCGCCAGTCTCGGGGATCTGCACGTGAATGGACATGAGCCGAGGGGTCACCGTAAGCTGTATACGACACACACAACAACATGCAGCACAGTTGGAGTAGGCATTGTAGATGGTCATCAACTGGTCTCTCCACACACACTCTACACCACGCTATGAAAGAGGGGGAGTGGTAGTCCATATATCAGTTTGCTAGGGTACGCCATGAAAAACCATGGAGCAAGACCACAAGTGATTCTAGCCTAGAGCTACGCAAAGTCACCCTTCGGCCGACACCGGGCTAGCGAGTTCCAATCAACCTCGCTAGCCTGGTCCGACCGACAGGTTAGACCTAGCCCTTCCTAATTTCCTCATCCACCCCTACCCACAACGGTTTGTACTACCCCGGCAGCATGTGATTACATAATGTATACATTATCACCCAACCAACGCGTCAACCACGCGCCTGTCATCAACCAGTTGTTCTTCTACTTGTCTCCGCAGCTAGAAATTTAGGCGGCAGGTTGGGGCAGCATGCGTTATTGATGCAACGTGCGGGCTTCCACGCTCGTTGCTTAAGTCTGTTGCCCCCTCAGTCTGCTGCTCTAGAGCCTAAGTCTAGAAGCTCTGGGTTTGTTACTCAGAAGTGCGCGCGCCAGTGTTAGCGCCAGAAAGCAGCTGAAAACTGGAAAAGACTGATTAGCAATGAACAATGAGACACAATGGGAGACCCCTCCAAGAACTAGCCTCCCCCCCAGCTCTGTAGAGCTTGTTACTCAGTTCACCAGCCAATCAGAANGCCAGTCTTCTGCTGCTGCTGCTACGCTCTGGCTCTGATACCAAGCTAGAAATCTAAGCGGCAGGTTGGGGCAGCATGCGTTGTTGATGCAGCGTGCGGGCTTCCACGCTCGTTGCTTAAGTCTGTTGCCCCCTCAGTCTGCTGCTCTAGAGCCTAAGTCTAGAAGCTCTGGGTTTGTTACTCAGAAGTGCGCGCGCCAGTGTTAGCGCCAGAAAGCAGCTGAAAACTGGAAAAGACTGATTAGCAATGAACAATGAGACACAATAGGAGACCCCTCCAAGAACTAGCCTCCCCCCAGCTCTGTAGAGCTTGTTCCTCAGTTCACCAACCAAGCAGAAATTACCTATTTTCAGGCTAGCAGGTTTTCTCGGTGAGGCCTACCAAACGGCCGACAGCCCAAAACCAGAGCGTCATCCGTTTTGCATGAAAACTGGACCATACCATAATACCGACGCTGCGAATGCAGCCGTGCGGTCAGAATCGGTTAGAAAAATAGTAGCGAACAATTATGGCGGCCTGAACCCAAGCAGTGCCTACGATGGTCTATGATGCTGAACAGCGCCATGCAACAGGCAACAAGGACCCTAGGCAGTGCATGACGATGCAAACACGATAGGACAAAGTGGACGCATGCACACACCAACTGCGGTGGCCGTGACCGCCGGCAGCGCGACCGCCGCGAAGGCCTGCTGATGGAGCTGAACACGTCGTCGGAGAGAGGAGGCTCCAGCGGACTGCGAGAAGACCTCAGTGTGCGTCGGCTCCACCGGACGACACTCCATCAGTGTCGAGTCTCGCCGTTAGTCATCTGCACGCCGATGTACACAAGCTGGGATGACACAATAGAACACAATGAGAGCAAAAACCAACACTCCCCCATGACTCACAGGCGTAGTGCACATGGGCGGGCAGAGACACGGTCAACATCCAGACTCCCCCAGGGCACGCAGAGACGCAGGCATAGACCAAGAGAGAAAATCACGGACGCACGCCGACTAAACCCACAGCCTTCTTGAACAAGTCCCGCTTCAGTGCCTTGGTCACGAAGTCAGCCAGCTACCGTGCTGTCTCAACCCACACGATGTTGATGCTGCCTTCGTGCAACAACGAATGCACATAGTGATACTCAACATTGATGTGCTTTGTGGGAGTGTCATGGCACTCTCATTGTCACATTGCACAGTGATGGATGCGACAGAATGACGCAACTCCGACAACAGATGGCGAAACCACACACTCTCACACGCGCCTGACCCAAGTGCCACGTACTCAGCCTCAGCAGTGCTGCATGCAATGCACCCCTGCTTACCATTGCGCCAGGACACAGTTGTGCCACCGATCAAGAAGATCCAGCCTGTGCGACTCTTACCGTCTGAACTGCCGGCCCCGTCACTGTCGGTGTATCCCACTGCGACGACGGACGGCTGGAGGCAGAACATGAGACCTCGCCGAGGGGTCGAGACGACATAGCGCAGCACTCGGATTGTGGCCTCGTAGTGGAGGTGACGCAGCTCCTGAGAGAACTAGGCTAGGAGGTTGACGGTGAACGCGATGTCTGGACGCGTCGTCGTCACCAGGAACATCTGTGACCCAATGATCCGCAGATACGCGGTCACATCAACTGGCTCCCCCACAACAGCTGGGTCAGGACTCTACAGCTTCACCTGGCCATCGGGTGACATGGGTGAAGATCAGCTGGACATGAGGGATAGGTCCTCGGCGAAGCGAGCGGACAGGGTCTACACATAAGCAGCCTGGTGGACGTGTAGGATGCCCTCGGAGCGATCATGCTCGAGCTCCATACCAAGGAAGGCTCGGGCAGACCCCAGATCCTTCATCTGGTAGGCTGCGTGTAGCAAATCCTTGACACGCTGGATGGTGGCCGTGTCTGGCGACGCGATGAGGAGATCGTCAATGTATACCACAACTGCGGCGAAGGTCTGACCTTGCGGGCTGAGAAAGAGTGCGGGGTCAGCGGTGCTGAGCTAGAGGCCGCCACGGAGAAGTGTGCTGCTGATCTCCTGGTTCCAGCACCGAGGCCACTGCTTCAGGTCATAGAGGGCCTTTCGCAGCCGCCAGACTCTCCCAGGTCGTCGTCGAAGCCTCGGGGCTGCACCATGTAGAGCTCCTCACCCTCGAGTGAGCCATGGAGGAACGCGTTGTGTTGGTTGGGGGAGTCTGCATGTTGACCGTTTCTTTGCCCGCCCATGTACACCACGCCTGTGACTCATGGGGGAGTGTTGGTTTTTGCGCATCCCTCATTGTGCTCTGTTGTGTCCTCCCGGCTTGTGTACATCGGCGTGCAGATGATTGACGGCGAGACTCGACGCTGATGGAGCGTCATCCAGTGGAGCCGACGCACGCTGAGGTCTACTGGCGGTTCGCTGGAGCCTCCTCTCTCCGGCGACGTGCTCAGCTCCATCGGTAGGCCTCCTCGGCGGTCGTGCTGCCGGCGGTCACTGCCACCGCAATCGTCGTCTGCATGCGTCCAGTGCGTCCCGTTGCGTCTATGTCATCATGCCCTACCTAGGGTCCTTGTTGCATACTGTATGACCCTGTTCGGCATCATGGACCGGCGTAGGCGCTGCCTGGGTTCGGGCAGCCATAACTCTCTGCTACTATTTTTCTAGCTGATTCTGACTGCACGATTGCGTTTGCAGCGTTGGTATTATGGTACGGTCCAGTTTTCAGGCAAAACGGACGGCGCCCGGGTTTTGGGCTATCGGGCGTCTGGAAGGGCTCACCGAGAAAACCCTGCCTGCCAGAAAACAGGTCCACAGCTGTTTTCTGATTGGCTGGTTAGCCGAGTAACAACTTCTACACTAGTGGGTGGGAGCTAGAACTTGGAGGGGTCTCCCATTGTTGCTCATTCTTCATTCCTAACCAGTTACTTTCAGTTTTCAGCTGCTTTCTGGCGCTAACACTGGTGCGTGCATTTCTGAGTAACAAACCATGAGCTTCCAGACTTGGACTCTAGAGCAGCAGACTGAGGGGGCAGCTGACTTAAGCAACGAGCGTGGAAGCCCGCACGCTGCACCAACAACGCTGCTGTCCCAACCTGCTGCCTAGGCTTTCCATTTTGGTATCAGAGCCAGAGCGTAGCAGCAGCAGCAGCAGAAGACTGGCGAACGCCGGCAGACCCCCATACACGTCAGTGCAGGGGAAATGCTGCCGGATTTTTCCAGGCAGCATTGAACCGTCTGGTGGCGGCGTCAGATTTTTTCCCACAGCCACTGGGCCAGGGGAAATGCTGCTAAATTTTTTTTGGTAGCACTGATCCCCACGCGTGACACGAGGAGGTGAGCGGCAGGCGGCGTCTGATGTCTGCGGGCGACAACGCAAGCGGCAACGTCACCCAGGTGCAGTGACTGGCACCACGAGCAGCAGCAGGCAGAAGCAGCAGCTCGCAGCAGCCCGTAGTAGCAGCAGCTTGCGACAGCAGCAGTAGTAGCGCGGAGTAGCAGCAGCAGCGCGCAGCAGCAGCTCACAGCAGCAGCTCGCAACGGCAGCAGGCAGCAGCCACAGCACGCAGCCGCTGCAGCAGTGTGCAGCAGCAGCAGCTAGCTACAGCAGCTGCTACAACGAGTTCCACCAGTAGCCAGCTGCAGCAGCAGTAGCAGCGAGCAGCAGCTGGCAGCTGCCAGCCACGGCTGCTGCTGCTCGCTGTTCGCAACGAGCGAGCAGCGAGCAGCAGCCCGCTGCTACCAGCGAGCAGCAGCTTGCTGCTGGTAGGCGAGCAGCAGCGCGCTGCTCGCAGCAGATAGCGGGCTGCTGCCCGCTGTGACAAGGAAAAAAAAACTAAAAAAAGGAGCAACAAAAAAAAATCCCCCACCCCCGTCGTTGCAGCAGCCCGACACAGCAGCGAGCAGTTGCTGCAGCACGCAGCAGCTGCAGCAGCACGCAGTAGCAATTGCGAGCTACAGCAACCACAGCAGCCGCACCAACAGTAGCTGCAGTTGCAACTGCAACAGCAAGAGCAACAGCAGCAGCAGCTGCAGCAGCAGCAACAGCAACAACAGTAGCAGCAATAGCAGCAAGCAGCGGCAACAAAAGTAGCAGCAACAACAAAAGGAGCAGCAGCAGCAGCCGCAGCAGCAACAGTAACAAACAGCAGCAGTAGCAGCAGTAGCAACAGTAGCTACAGTAGCAGCTGCAGCAGCGGCAGTGGCAGCAGCAAGAGTAGCAGCAGTAGCGGTTGTAGCAGCATCCGCAGCAACAGCAGCAGCGGCGGCCCCAACATCCGCCGTTGCTGATGTCAGCACCCCTTTGCTGACGTCACTGCTTACATCACTGCTGACGTCATCAACAAAAAAAGAGGAAAAAGGGGGGGAAGGGAAAGGGTGAAGGTCAAAAGAGTGGTTAGTATCTTCACCGTCCTAACCTCCTGCTGACACGAGCAACACAAAGACAACAAAGAGAAGAAAGGGACACTAAGTCATGGCTGGCAATCCCGGCGAGGAGGGGTCCTCCTCTGCTGGGGGGACCCCTACCCCTCTTTTCTTGCAGCGATTGCTGCAGCAGCAATAGCAACACCCGCTGCCGCTGCAGCAGCAGTAGCCGCCGCCACTGAAGCAACAGCAGCCGCTGGCGCCGCAGTAGTAGCAACAGCCGCCGTCCCTGCAGTAGCAACAGCAGCAGCCACCTCCGTTGCAGTATTAGCAGCAACCGCCGCCCCTGCAACAGCAGCAGCAGCCATAGCCGCTACAGCAACAGCAGCCGCCGCCCCTACAGCAGCAGCAGCCGCCG
This sequence comes from Penium margaritaceum, assembly GCA_023375785.1. NCBI lineage: Eukaryota > Viridiplantae > Streptophyta > Zygnematophyceae > Desmidiales > Peniaceae > Penium > Penium margaritaceum. Next base: position 41,690 of record SZWC01008782.1, read on the forward strand.
CCCCTGTAGTAGCAGCATCAGCAGCCACCACCGCTACAGCAGCAGTAGCCGCCGCCCCTGCAGCAGCAACAGCAGCAGCAGCAGCCAACTGGTAACGTTGGCGGCAACCTTGACCCTCTCGCTGCTCTTCAGCAACAGCTCGCCGCCTTGACGCAGCAGCTTGCAGCGCTACAGCCAGTCGTCGCCCAAACCGCCACCAATACGTTGCCATCGTTCATCCCTCCAGGACACGCTGGCCTCGCTGTGTCCGCTGCCACGTACTACCTGGCACAGCAGCAGACTCAGCGCCAACGGCAGACAGTGACCTCCGTCCTTGGCCCCACTCTGGGTGCCGGCCGCAGGTAGAAGGACTTTGAGACACCGCCGCCGCCGCTTCAGGCTGGCGAGCAGTTCCGGAGCTGGGAGCTCAGCTTCCGGATCTGGGCGCAGGGTCAGGGTCTGTGGGCCTACTACACCCTCCCTTACGACTCCACCCAGGCCGATCAGCTATATGACGCTGGTCGCGTCGTCCGTGCCCTTGTCCCAGTCGCCCCCCCAGCCTCCCGCCTTGCCCTGGAACCCTTCCTCGGTGACTTCACCGCTGGCGACACCCCACACCCTGCCGCTGCATGGCACGTCCTCACCAAGCCCCATCACCTGTCTAGCGACGCTGAGATCAGCCGTCTGCTCCGGGAGTTCAACTCCCTGCACATGGGGGAGACCGAGACGGTCACTGCCTACTGGTAGTGGGTGGAGGACATCCTCCGTCGACTCGGCAAATCTGAACCGCCCCCCCTGTCCGCGCTCCTCACCATCAAGCGCGGCGCCACCAGTGAGTACGCAGACGTCTTCGTCCACTAGCCCCAGGACGTCCTCTCCACCATGGTGGCCCAGGGCACCCTCATGCCCTGGGCATACGAGCTCTTCCTCCACATTGAGGAAGCTCGCCAGGAGTCCCAGCTCCATCACACGGAGGCGCTTGCATCCCCTGCCGTCGCCTCCCGTGCCGTTGCCTCCGTGGCCGTCGCCTCCCCCGCCGCAGCTACCTCATCGTCTTTGGGAAAGAAGAAGAAGAGGCAAAACAAGGAAGGCAAGGGTCCGTCACAGCAGCAACAGCAGCAGTCGTCGACCGGGTCCAACGGTGGTGGCTCACTCTGCCACAACTGTGGTCAGCCCGGGCACGGGTGGTACACGTGCCCTCTCCCGACGGACGAGGAGCGCGTCATTGCCACCATGCACCGCCAGCGAGAGCGCCGCCTCGCCTCTGCCGCCATCGTTGCTGCTTGCCCTGACACTCCAACTTCGTCCAATAGCTCTGCCACTCCGATAGCTCCGCCTATCGTAGACACCCGCGCCGCAGCATTACTACCCGAAGCAGTACTACCCTCAGCCGTCGGCACCTCCGCTTCCTTCGCCGGCTCAGCCCTCCTACTATCCGGGCTCCAGCGCCGTCACTCCGCACTCCATCTACACTCCTCGGCCATCCTCCCATGAGCGTCAGCTGGAGCAGTTCATCGCGGTCCAGCTTGGTCTGCCTCGCCCTCCTCCCCAGGGAAGTGCGAGTTGCATCACCTCCTGCCCTCCGGCCCATCCCTGTATGACTAAGGCTGAGCTGTAGTCGTGTCCCGTTTCCCCGTCTGTCTCGTCGTCTCCCATGTTCTCCTCCACCCCACTCCTTGACAACGTTACATGGCTTGACGATTGGCAGTCTCGTTTCGCGACTCTTTCCACCGCATCCGCGTCTCTCGCTTGCTGCCATGTGATCGTGAGTGATCTGGCGACCCCTGTCCAGGACCCTGCTGAGACCTGGATCATCGACTCCGGGGCCACGCATCACATGACGGCCTATCCCGAGGCCTTCAGTATGCTCGGTTCTGTCGGCGATGTCTCCGGTGTCCGGACGGGTTCCGGACAGGTGCTGCCTGTCCGTGGTGTTGGCGTTGTTCGTTTCCGTGGTCCGGCCGGTAACGTTTTCTTGACCAATGTTCTCTTCGTCCCCGGTCTCGAGCTCAGCCTCCTGTCCGTGACTGCTCTTGACCGCATGAGCATGGACGTTGTGCACTCGCGTGGTGTCAGCAGTGTGTCGTTGCGTCCGTCTGGTCTTGTCGTACTGCACGCCACCGCCCATGGCAACCTGTGGCACGTTCCTCGCCTCTCCTCTTCCCCTCCCGTCTCCTCCCCGTCGGCCGCCACAGGTCATGTGTTTATCACCAGCACGCTTTCTCCTCAACACACCCGCCTCTTGCACCGCCGCCTTTGCCACGTCCACTCTGCCGCCGTAGACAGCATGCTCCGCACCCAGCCGACCAAGGGCCTTGACCCGGAGACTTTCCCTCTCGCGTGCCCCACTGAGTGCATTGACTACGGTCAGGGGAAAATGCACCGGTCCACATACCCCCTCTCTTCCTCCCGTGCATCCGCCCCTCTAGACATTCTCCACTCGGACGTCATGGGCCCTCTCCCCACCAAGTCTGTAGGTGAACATGGTTGCAATGTCCCCACTCTTACGGATGACTACTCTCGCTACCGTTGGGTCTTCTGCCTTCTGCAAAAGAGCGATGTCGCCCGAACCATTCAGGACTGGCTTGTCCTTGCAGAGCGCAAGTGTGGCCGCCCCCTCCGCCGCTTTTGCTCCGATCGCGGTGGCGAGTACCTGGGTGAGGCCACGACCATTCTTGCCTCCTGCGGGATCCACCATGAGACGTCTGTGCCCTACACACCCGCCCAGAACGGCGTCTCCGAGCGGTGGAACCGTACCATGGCCGATGCCGTTCGCACCATGCGGGTCGAGTCCGGTCTCTCCGATGGCTTCTATTTTGAAGCCATGGCATACATGACCTGGGTCTGGAACCGGATCCCCTACGGTTCCCTTCCCCGCGAGTCCACGCCCTACCAGCACTGGTGCGGTCGGCACGCTGACCTCCGCCCGGCTCGCGGCTGGGACTGCGTAGTCGTTGTGTAGCTGCCCTCCCCACAGCAGGGCGGCAAGCTCGCCCCCCTGCGGACGCCCCTGCACCTTCTTCAGTGTGTCTCGTCAATCCAACGCCTGGCGCTTCGGGGACCCATCCCGACACTGCATTGTCGAGTCTCGCGATGCCCTCTTCTTTGAGGACCTATTTTCCCGCGACCTCATCCGCTCCAGCTCATCCGTGTCCCTCCCGTCGCTTGGGAGAGTGGTGAGTCCATCCTCCGTCCTGTCGCTTCCGGGTGACACATCACTCCGTCCCTCTGAGCTGGTAGCCTTTGTCGCGTCCGCTGGCCCCCTCGGGCCAACAGTCCCAGCCGCGTCCTCTGGCCCCTCTGAGCCAGCTACCCCCATTGCGTCTGCTGGCCCCTCCAGACCAGCTGCCCCAGTCGCGTCCACTGGCCCCTTCGGGCCAGCAGCACTTGTCGTACCCGCTGGCCCCACCGGGCCGGTAGCCCCAGTCGCTTCTGATGGCCCCTCTGGGCCGACAGCCCCAGTCGCGTCTGCTGGCCCTTCTGGGCCCGCAGCTCCTGTCGCGTCCGCTGGCCCCTCCGGACCAGCTGCCCCAGTCGTGTCCGCTGGCCCCTCCGGGCCAACAGCCCCTGTCGCATCTGCTGGCCCCTCCGAGCCAGCAGCCCCAGTCGCCTCCGCTCGCCCCTCCGGGCCGGCATCCCCAGTCGCGTCCGCTGGCCCATCTGGCCCAGCAGCCGCTGTCACGTCCGCTGGCCCCTCCGGGCTAGCAGCGCCTGTTGCGTCTGCAGGCTCCTCTGGACCAGTTGCCCTGTCCGCGTTGACCCATCGAACTCAGGACAATCTTCTGACCGACCGCGCTACACACGTGGCCCAGGCGGCAGCCTCCGACCTCGGCCTACAGTGAGCGTGCAGACCGTCGCTCCACGTCCCATGGCGTCTTGACCCCCTGTGGCTCCACGTGTCTCCTCCACTCCCACGGTCGTGAGTGGGGACCCTGGCACAAAGGCTCTCGGCCTGACCACTTCGGCCATCATCGTAGACCTTCACCCGGGTTCTGCATTGGGCTACGCCATGCTTCATCACGAGCATCGGCATGCTATTGTGGCTGCACTCACCCGCATCCCACCTGGGACTCGTGTTGCACACGCCCTCTTTGTCCGATCCACAGCGCACCCAGAGGACCCTTCCACCCTACGCGAGACTCGAGCCTCCCCTGAGGCTACACATTGGGATGCTACCTGCACTGAGGAGCTCGCTGCTATCCGATAGCACCACGTGTATGACCTCGTCGACCTCCCTCCAGGTCGGAAGGCCATAGGTACCAAGTGAGTCTTTCGGCGTAAGTGGAAGCCTGACGGATCCTTGGATAAGTACAAGGTCCGCCTCACAGCAAAGGGGCTTGCTCAGGTCCCTGGGGTCAACTACGACCAGATCTTTGCCCCAGTCGGCCGGTTCTCCACTAGCGGGGCGCTCTTTAGCCTGGTTGCCCAGCACGGGTGGGAGCTGCATCATATGGACGTGAGCAACACATTCCTCCATGGCTTGCTGGAGGGTGAGGAGCTCTACATGACGCAGCCCCCAGGCTTCGACGACGACACAAGGAGAGTTTGGCGGCTGCGGAAGGCTCTTTATGGCCTGAAGCAGTCACCTCCGTGCTGGAACCAAGAGATCAGCAACACGCTTCTCCGTGGCGGCCTCCAGCGCAGCACCGTTGACCCCGCACTGTTCGTCAGCCCGCGAGGTCAGACCTTCGCCGCGGTTCTGGTCTACGTCGACGATCTCCTCATTGCGTCGCCAGACACGGCCACCATCCAGCGTGTCAAGGACTTGCTGCACGCCGCCTATTAGATGAAGGACCTCGGGTCTACCCGTGTCTTCCTGGGCATGGATCTTGAACACGATCGCTCCCAGAGCATCCTACACGTTCACCAGGCTGCCTATGTGCACACCCTGTCCACTCGCTTTGACGAGGACTTGCCCCTCGTGCCTAGCGCATCGTCACCCATATCACCCGATGGCCAGGTGAAGCTGAAAATTCATGACCTAGCTGTTGTGGGGGAGCCAGTTGATGTGACCACGTATCTGCGGGTCATCGGGTCACTGATGTTCCTGGCGACGACAACGCGCCCAGACATCGCGTTCGCCGTCAACCTCCTAGCCTAGTTCTCTCAAGAGCCGCGTCATCTCCACTTCGAGGCCGCGATCCGAGTACTGCGCTATGTCGTCTCGACTCCTCGGCGAGGTCTCATGTTCCGCCGTCAGCCGTCCGTCGTCGCAGTGGGCTACACCGAAAGTGACTGGGCCGGCAGTCCAGACGGTAAGAGTCGCACGGGCTGGATCTTTCTGGTCGGCGGTACAGGTGTGTCGTGGCGTAGTAGCAAGCAGGGGTGCATTGCACGCAGTACTACCAAGGCTGAGTACGTGGCCCTTGGCTCACATGCGTATGAGAGTGTGTGGTTGCGTCGTCTGCTGTCCGAGTTGCATCAGTCTGTCGCATCCATCACCTTGCATTGTGACAATGAGAGTGCCATGGCCATCGCCGACAATGACGGTGTGCATCACACACGCACAAAGCACATCAATGTTGAGTATCACTATGTGCATTCATTGTTGCATGACGAGAGCATCAGCATCGTATGGATTGAGACAGCATGACAGCTGGCTGACTTCTTGACCAAGGCACTGAAGCNGAGGCTGAGTACGTGGCCCTTGGCTCAGGCGCGTGTGAGAGTGTGTGGTTGCGTCGTCTGCTGTCCGAGTTGCATCAGTCTGTCGCATCCATCACCTTGCATTGTGACAATGAGAGTGCCATGGCCATCGCCGACAATGACGGTGTGCATCACACACGCACAAAGCACATCAATGTTGAGTATCACTATGTGCATTCATTGTTGCATGACGAGAGCATCAGCATCGTATGGATTGAGACAGCATGACAGCTGGCTGACTTCTTGACCAAGGCACTGAAGCGGGACTCGTTCAAGAAGGCTGTGAGTTCAGTCGGCGTGCGTCCGTGAGTTTCCCTCTTTGTCTCTGCCCGTCTGCCGCGTCTCTGCGTACCTTGGGGGAGTCTAGATGTTGATCGTTTCTCTGCCCGCCCATGTACACCACGCCTGTGAGTCATGGGGGAGTGTTGGTTTTTGTGCATCCCTCATTGTGCTCTGTTGTGTCCTCCCGGCTTGTGTACATCGGCGTGCAGATTGACGGCGAGACTCGACGCAGACTCGATGCAGATGGAGCGTCATGCGGTGGAGTCGACGCACGGTGATGTCTACTCGCGGCTCACTGGAGCCTCCTCTCTCCGGCGACGTGCTCAGCTCCATCGGCAGGCCTCCTCGGCGGTCGTGCTGCTGGCGGTCACTGCCACCGCAATTGTTGTCTGCATGCGTCCAGCGCGTCCCGTCGTGTCTATGTCATCATGCCCTGCCTTGGGTCCTTGTTGCATACTGTATGACCCTGTTCGGCATCATGGACTGCCGTAGGCGCTGCTTGGGTTTGGGCAGCCATAACTCTCTGCTACTATTTTTCTAACTGATTCTGACCGCACGACTGTGTTCGCAGCGTTGATATTATGGTATGGTCCAGTTTTCAGGCAAAACGGACGACGCCCGGGTTTGGGGCTGTCGGGCGTCTGGCAGGGCTCACCGAGAAAACCCTGCCTGTCAGAAAATAGGTCCACAGCTATTTTCTGATTGGCTGGTTAGCTGAGTAACAACTTCTACACTAGTGGGGGGGAGCTAGAACTTGGAGGGGTCTCCCATTGTTGCTAATTCTTCATTCCTAACCAGTTGCTTTCAGTTTTCAGCTGCTTTCTGGCACTAACTCTGGCGCGCGCGTTTCTGAGTAACAAACCCAGAGCTTCCAGACTTAGACTCTAGAGCAGCACACTGAGGGGGCAGCTGACTTAAGCAACAAGCGTGGAAGCGTGCACGCTGCACCATCAACGCTGCTGCCCCAACCTGCTGCCTAGGCTTTCCATTTCATTGCTCACGTCCATTTGATGTAGATTCCACCCATGCTGGGCAACCAGGCTGAAGAGCGTCGGGCTAGTGGAGAACCGACCAACTAGGACAAAGATCTGGTCGTAGTCGACCCCATGGACCTGAGCAAACCCCTTTGCTGTGAGGCGGGCCTTGTACTTGTCCAAGGACCCGTCACGCTTCCACTTGCGCCGCAAGACCCACTTAGCGCCAATAGCCTTCCGACATGGAGGGAGGTCAACGAGGTCATACACGTGGTGTTCTCGGATAGCAGCAAGCTCCTTGGTGCAGGCAGCATCCCAATGTGCGGCCTCAGGAGAGGCTTGAGCCTCGCGTAGGGTGGCTGGGTCCTCCGGGCGTGCTGTGGACCGGACTGAGAGGGCGTGTGCATCACGAGCTCCAGGTGGGATCCGGGCGAGTGCAGCCATAACGGCATGCCGATGGTCGTGATGAAGCATGGTGTAGCCCAGTGCAGAGCCCGGGTGAAGGTCAGAGATAATGGCCAAGGTGGTCAGGCCGAGAGCCTTCGTGCCAGGGTCCCCACTCACAACCGTGGGAGTGGAGGAGACACGTGGAGCCACAGGGGGTCGAGGCACCATAGGACGCGGTGCGACGGTCTGCGCGCTCACTGTCGGCCGAGGTCGGAGGCTGCCGCTTGGGCCACGTGTGTAGCGCCATCGGGTAGGAGATGGCACTAAGTCCGACGGGCCAACGGAGGCGGACGGGGCTACTGGCCCGAAGGAGCCAGCGGACACAACAGGCGCTGCTGGCCCGGAGGGGCCAACGGTCGCGGCGAGCACTGCTGGCCACGAGGGGCCAGCGGACGCAACTAGGGCTGCTGGCCTAGAGGGGTCAGTGGACACGACCGGGGCTGCTGGTCCGGAGGGGCCAGCGGGCGCGACCGGCATGGTGCGGACGACGTCGGCCATGGCTTCAAAACAGATGCCATCGGAGAGACCGGACTCAACCCGCATGGTGCGGACGGCGTCGGCCATAGTACGGTTCCACCGCTTACAGACGCCATTCTGGGCAGGTGTGTAGGGCGCAGACGTCTCATGGTGGATCCCGCGGGAGGCGAGAAAGGTCGTGGCCTCACCCATGTACTTTCCGTCGCGATCGGAGCGAAAGCGGCGAAGAGGGCGGCCACACTCGCGCTCCACGAGGACAAGCCAGTCCTCAATGGCTCGGGCGGCATCGCTTTTCTTCGGAGGCAAAAGACCCAACGGTAGCGAGAATAGTCGTCCGTAAGGGTGAGGACATAGCGGCCATGCTCACTGACGGATGCGGTGGGGAGAGGGCCCATGACGTCCGAGTGGGCAAGGGCGAGAGGGGCAGACGCACAGGAGGAAGACAAGGGGTACGTGGACCGGTGCATCTTCCCCTGAGCGCAGTCAATGCACTCGGTGAGGCACGGGAGAGAGAAAGTCTGCCGGTTGGGTGCGGAGCATGCTCTCTACGGCGGCGGAGTGGACGTGGTAAAGGCTGCGATGCAAGAGGCGGGTGTGCTGAGGAGAAAGCGTACTGGTGACAAACACATGGCCTGTGGCGGCCGACGGGGAAGAGACGGGAGAGGAAGAGGAGAGGCGAGGAACATGCCACAGGTTGCCACGGGCGGTGGCGTGCAGTACGACAAGACCAGACGGACGCAACGACACAGTGCCAACACCACGTGAGTGTACAAC
>SZWC01008782.1:50440-95028 GCA_023375785.1 Penium margaritaceum
TCTACGGCGGCGGAGTGGACGTGGCAAAGGCGGCGATGCAAGAGGCGGGTGTGCTGAGGAGAAAGCGTACTGGTGACAAACACATGGCCTGTGGCGGCCGACGGGGAAGAGACGGGAGAGGAAGAGGAGAGGCGAGGAACATGCCACAGGTTGCCACGGGCGGTGGCGTGCAGTACGACAAGACCAGACGGACGCAACGACACAGTGCCAACACCACGCGAGTGTACAACGTCCATGCTCATGCAGTCAGGGGCAGTCACGGACAGGAGGCTGAGCTCGAGACCAGGGACGAAGAGGACATCGGTCAGAAAGACGTCACCTGCAAGACCACGGAAACAAACGAAGCCAACACCACGGACCGGCAACACTTTTCCGGGGCCCGTCCGGACACCGGAGATATCACCTATCGGACCGAGCATACTAAAGGTCTCGCGAGAGGCCATCATGTGATACGTGGCCCCGGAGTCGATAATCCAGGTCTCAACAGGGTCCTGGACAGGGGTCGCCAGATCGCTAACGGTCACATGGCAGCAAGCAAGGGACGCGGACGTGGTGGAAGGGGGCACAAAACGAGACTGCCAATCGTCAAGCCACGCAATGTCGTCAAGGAAGGGGGTGGAGGAGACTACGGGAGACGACGAGACAGACGAAGAAACAGGGAGGACTGCAGCTCAGTCTCAGTCATGCAGGATTGGGCAGGAGGGCAGGAGGTGACGCAACGCGCACTTCCCTTAGGAGGAGGGCGAGGCAGGCTAAGCTGGAGCGCGATGTACTGCTCCAGCTGACGCTCACAGGAGGATGGCCCGGGAGTGTAGGCGGAGTGCGGAGTGACAGCGCCGCAGCCTGGGTAGTAGGAGGACGGAGTCGGCAAAGGAAGAGGAAGCGCCGATGGCTGTGAGTAGTACTGCTGCGGCGCGGGTGTTTGCGTGACTGGCGGAGCTCTCGGAGTGGCAGAGCTGCAAGACGAGGTCAGAGTGTTAGGGCCAGCATTAACGACGGTGGCAGAGGTGGGACGGCGCTCCCACTAGCGACGTAGGGTGGCGATGATGCACGCCTCGTCCGTCGAGAAAGGGCATGTGTACCACCCGTGCCCGGGCTGGTCATAGTTGTGGCAGACCGAACCACCAGCGCTGGACCCGGTCGACGACTGCTGTTGCTGCTATTGCGGCGGACCCTTGCCTTTCTTGTTCCGGTGCTTCTTCTTCTTTCCCAAAGACGAGGTAGCTGCGGCGGGGGAGGCAACAGCCACGGAGGCAACGACAAGAGAGGTAAGAGCCTCCATGCGATGGAGCAGGGACTCCTGGCGAGCTTCCTCAATGCGGAGGAAGAGCTAATATGCCCAGGGCATGAGGGTGCCCTGGGCCGCCATGGTGGAGAGGTCGTCCTTGGGGTAGTGGATGAAGACGTCCGTGTACGCGCTGGTGGCACCGCACTTGATGGTGAGAAGCGTGGACAGAGGAGGTGGACCAGATGTGCCGAGACGACGAAGGATGTCCTCTACCCACTGCCAGTAGGCAGTGACCGTCTCGGTCTCTTCCATGTGGAGGGAGTTGAACTCCCGGAGCAGACAGCTGATCTCAGCGTCGCTGGACAGGCGATGGGGCCTAGTGAGGACGTGCCAGGCGGCTGCAAGGTCTGGAGTGTCGGTAGCGGTGAAGTTGCCGAGGAAAAGCTCCAGGGCAGGGCGGGAAGCCGGAGGGGCAACTGGGCCAAGGGCACGAACAGCGCGACCAGCGTCATACAGCTGGTCGGCCTGGGTGGGGTCGTAAGGGAGGGTGTGGTATGCCCACAGACCCTCACCTTGTGCCCAGATCCGGAAGCTGAGCTCCTAGCTCCAAAACTGCTCGCCGACCTGAAGCGGCGGCGACGGTGTCTCAAAGTCCTTCTGCCTACGGCCGGCACCCAGAGTGGGGCCAAGGACGGAGGTCACTGTCTGCCGCAGACGCTGAGTCTGCTGCTGTGCCAGTTAGTATGTGGCAGCAGACACGACTAGACTAGCATGCCCTGGAGGGACGAACGACAGTGGCACACTAGTGAGAGACTGGGAGGCTACAGGTTGAAGCGCTACAAGCAGCTGCGTCAAGGCGGCGAGCTGTTGCTGAAGAGCAATGAGTGGGTCAGGGTTGCCGCCAACAATACTAGCGGGTTGCTCCTGCTGCTGCCGCTACGGGAGCGGCAGCTGCTGCTGGTGCTGCTGCTGCTGTTCCTACTATTGCTGCTGCTACTGCTGCTGCAATTGTTGCAGTTGTTGTTACTACTACTACTGCTACTGCTACTGACGCCACTACTGCTGCTGCTGTTGCCGCTGCTGCTGTTGCGGCGACTGTTGCTACTGCCGCGGCTACTGCCGTTGCTGCTGCGGCTGTTGCCGCTGTTGTTGCTGTTGCTGCTGCTGTTGTTGTGGCGGCGGCTCCTACTGTTGCGGTTGGTGGTGCTGCTGCTGCAGGCGCTACAAGAAAGGGGGGGTAGGGGTCCCTCCAAGAGAGGAGGACCCCTCCTGACCAGAACTATCAGCCATGGGAGCGTGTCCCTTTGTTTTTTTTTGTTTTTTTTGTTTGTGCTGATGATGGCAGCAGTGACGTCAGCCACAGATAGCTACCGACAGCAAAGACTACTGAGTTTAAGTGCTACTGTTGTCCCCCTTTTGGTTTCCTTTTTTTTGTTGATGACATCAGCAGTGAACTCAGCAGTGACGTCAATAGTGATGTTAGCAGAGGTGTTGACGTCAGCAGCTATTGCTGCTGTAGCCACTGCAATTGCTGCTACTACTGGTGGTGCTACTGCCGCTGCTGCTGCTACTGCTACTGCTGCTGCAGTGGCTGCAGCTGCTGCTGATGCTGTTGCGACTACAGTTGCAACTGCACTTACTATTGTTGCGAGATGTTGTGACAGTTGTGGCTGTAACAGCTCGCTGTTGCTACACGCTGCTGCTACTGCTAATACACGCAGTTGCACACTACTACAGCTGCTACGTGCTGCAGCTGCAGCGCGCTACTCCTACAGGCTGCTGCTGCACGTTGCGGGGTTGTGGGGATTTCTTTTCTCTTCCTTTTTTTTCCAATTTTCTCTGTCCCAGCGGGCAGCTGCTCACTGGCAGCGAGCAGCGGGCTGCTGCTTGCTAGCAGCAAGCAGCGAGCTGCTGCTCGCTGGCAGTGAGCAATCGGCTCTTGCTCGCTAGCAGCGAGCAGCGGGCTGCTGCTCGCTGGCAGCGAGCAGCGGGCTACTACTCTCTGGAAGCAGCGAGCTGTTGTTCACTGCAAGCTGCGAGTAGCAGTAGCCGCTACGCGCAGCTGCTGCTGCTACTTTGGCTTGCTGCTGTGGCTGCTGCAGCCTGCTGCTATTGCTGCTGCACGCTGCTGCTGCTGTTGCTTGCTGCTGCTGCTTGCTTGCTGCTACTGCGGCAGGGAGCTACTGCTGCTGCTACTGCAAGCTGCTACTGCTGCTAGCTGCTACTGTGTGCTGCTATAAGCTGCTGCTGCTGCTGCTAGCTGCTGTTGTCAGTCACACCTGGAGGACGTCGCAACGTGCGTCGTCGCCAGCAAGCGTCTTACGTGGCCGGCCGCTCACCTCCTCGCGTCCAACGTGGGGGTCAATGTTGCCAGAAAAAATCCGTCAACATTTCCCCTAGCCCAGTGGCCGTGAGAAAAATTCTGACGCCGCCACCAGGCAGGTCAATGCTACCGGGAAAAATCCGGAATCATTTCCCCTGCACTGCCGCGTATGGGGACCCGCCGGCGTTGTTTGGCACCTGTACGCCAGTCTTTTGCTGCTGCTGCTATGCTCTGGCTCTGATACCAAGCTAAATATCTAAGCGGCAGGTTGGGGCAGCATGCGTTGTTGATGCAGCGTGCGGGCTTCCACGCTCGTTGCTTAAGTCTGCTGCCCCCTCAGTCTGCTGCTCTAGAGCCTAAGTCTAGAAGCTCTGGGTTTGTTACTCAGAATTGCGCGCGCCAGTGTTAGCACCAGAAAGCAGCTGAAAACTGGAAAAGACTGATTAGCAATGAACAATGAGACACAATGGGAGACCCCTCCAAGAACTAGCCTCCCCCCCANGAAATCTAAGCGGCAGGTTGGGGCAGCATGCGTTGTTGATGCAGCGTGCGGGCTTCCACGCTCGTTGCTTAAGTCTGCTGCCCCCTCAGTCTGCTGCTCTAGAGCCTAAGTCTAGAAGCTCTGGGTTTGTTACTCAGAATTGCGCGCGCCAGTGTTAGCACCAGAAAGCAGCTGAAAACTGGAAAAGACTGATTAGCAATGAACAATGAGACACAATGGGAGACCCCTCCAAGAACTAGCCTCCCCCCCAGCTCTGTAGAGCTTGATTCTCAGTTCACCTGCCCATGAGAAGTTACCTGTTTTCAGGCTGGTAGGTTTTCTCGGTGAGACCTGCCAGACGGCCGACAGCCCAAAACCCGGGCGTCATCCGTTTTGCCTCAAAACTAAACCATACCATAATACCAAGGCTGCGAACGCAGCCGTGCGGTCAGAATCAGCTAGAAAAACAGTAGCAAAGAGTTATGGTGGCCTGAACCCAAGTAGTGCCTACGATGGTCTATGGTGCCGACCAGGGCCATGCAAAAGGCAACAAGGACCCTAGGCAGCGCATGACGATGCAGACGCGATAGGACGCGGTGGACGCATGCAGACAGCAATTGCGGTGGCCATGACCGCCGGCAGCGCGACCGCTGAGGAGGCCTGCCGATGGAGCTGAACACGTCGTCGGAGAGAGGAGGCTCCAGCGAACTGCGAGAAGACCTCAGCGTGCCTCGGCTCCACCGGACGACACTCCATCAGCGTCGACTCTCGCCTTCAATCATCTGCACGCCGATGTACACAAGCCGGGAGGACACAACAGAGCACAATGAGAGCAAAAACCAACATCCAAAGGTTGCCACCGGATTGATGCTTGCCATTCTTCAGCTGTCCACAAGTACGTGTACCCCTCATGGATATGCGTGTGCATGAACAGCAGCCAGGGGGTCACCATCAGTAGCTGTGTGGGTGAGAAATTACGTGGAAGCTTCCTAGCAACACAACCGCTGACTAGGCATCAGTGCCTGGTCAGACGGTGACGACAGTCACAGGTCGTGCACACAACGGCAAGGGTTTGGCTAGGAGACACAAGACAAAGTGTTAGAATGCTTCAATAGCATATGCAGAGAGAGAGATAAAAAATGAGAGGTCCAAGGCATACATACCTGCCGCGGCACACGGCGGGTGTCGCACGCGGCAGTCCAAGAGCTGTCCTAAAACCGGCCCCAAACCACTGTTTTGGCCGTAACTCTGCACACACATGTCAGAATGCTACGCCGTCCGAACCTAGACGTGCAGGATCAAAAGACAGACGCTACGACTGGTCATATGCATGCATCCATCATCAGACGGTGGACATACAATGCAAAAACGTGTGAATAGGGCTCATGGCCAGTCCGCCGAAAGACGCCTACAAGCTGTAGAAAGGATAGCAGAGAGTCCCGGCAGCATCTGGGGCTCTGGATTGGTAGTCGGCCACCTCCAAGCCGGTAGTCCGTCGCCAGTCATCGCACCGGTGTCACTAGGGCCCGTCTCAGGGATCTACACGAGTATGGATACGGCCGAGTGGTCACTGTAAACTGTACATGAACGTTGGAAATCACAGCACTCCCCCATGACCCGATGGTACGCATGTCCATACATGTGCAGCACTGGTACAAACACAATAGTGAGTGACAGAAACAGATGAGGCACAAACGCACATCCCACACTCAACCACCCTCAGGCATGGGGCGAAGCCCAATAGAACGAACGGCCACCAGGAACTTTCCGCGAGCTAGTGCCTTCGTCAAGAAATCAGCACGCTGCATGTCACTGCCAACCCACATGACGAATATCACGTGTCGCTCCACCAGATCACAAACGAGGCGATGCTCAACCGCAATTTCATTTGTGCGAGCATGAAAGGCACCGGAGTTCTCTGCAATGGCGAGAGCGCTCTGGTTGTCGCAACGTAGTACAATGGCGGGTACTGACTGTCCAAGCTCAAGGAACAAGCGCTATAGCCATGCTGCCTCAACAGCCCCTGCGCCCAACGCAACGTACTCTGCCTCTGACGAACTACGTGCGATGCAGCCCTGCTTCCCGCTTCGCCAAGACAGAGCGGTACCACCGAGCAGAAACACGTAGCCAGTACGGCTGCGCCCATCTGGGCTCCAAGCCCAATAGCTGTCGTTGTAGCCGTCAAGGACCACCAAACACTATCGACGAAAATAGTGTCCGAGGTACGGCGTGCAGACCACGTACCGCACCACTGGCACAGCCGCATGAAGGGCTCTTGCACGTGGAGCCTGCGAGAACTGAGCAAGGAGGTTGACAGCAAACGCGATGTCGGGACGCGTGGTAGTGGCCAGGTACATCAGATATTCGATGAGACAGAGGTACAAGGTCACGTCCACTGTCTTCCCTGGCTGTGTAAGGTCATCCACCTTCAGGGCATCCTGCCCATCAGGTGTAAGAGGTGTGGAAGCGGAGGGCACTGCACCAAGGAGATCGCTAAAGCCCTCCACCACGACTCATGTGTATCGGGCCTGATGCAACAACAGTGTCCGATGTCTGCGATCTTGTACGATCTCCATACGGAGAAACACCGATGTAGGACCGAGGTGCTTCATCCTGTAGGTAGTCTGCAGGACAGCCTTGGCCTCCTTCACGGCCTCCAAGGATGGAGACGCAATCAGAACGTCATCGACATAGACCAGGATGGCGATGAACCGCTTGTGTGTCGGTAGAATGAAAAGAGAGGGGTCTGCCTTACTCTGTACGTATCCTGCACAAGTCAAAGTGCCGGTGATTTCCCGGTTCCAACACCACGGAGACTGGTTGAGGCCGTACAAGGACTTGCGCAAGCGCCAGACCTTGTCAGCATCCTCAAAGCTCGGTGGCTGAGCCACGTAAATCTCCTCATCCAGAGAGTCATGGAGGAATGCATTGTTCACATCCATCTAGTGCAGTTCCCAATCATGCTGAGCCACTACACCGAACAGAGCTCGAGCTGAGGTCATGCGGTCGACAGGGGCAAAAGTTTCATTGTAATCGACTCCCTCAATCTGAGAGTACCCCTTGACGACCAAGCGGGCCTTGTAGCGTTCCAGTGAGCCATCCGGCTTCACCTTCTTCTGAAAGACCCACTTCACCTTAATAGCCTTCCTCCCAGGAGGAAGGTCGACAAGCTCGTAGACTCTCTGCTCTCGGATAGCGTGAAGCTCATCCTCGCAGGCAGTACGCAAAGCGTCAGCATCCTGTGATGAGAGAGCCTCCCTCAATGTGCGCGGGTTGGGCGCAATAGAGGGAGAACTCTGCATGGCAAGTGCACATGCCTCAGTGCCGGGCCTGATGACTACGACATCAGTTGCTACATCACAAACGATATGGAACTTGTGAGTGACGAGGTCGTGTCCTACGGGGCACGTTGCATGTACCTCTGTGAGCTCAGTGTAGACACTCAGGCCAAGGGCCTTTGTGCCGGGATCACCACTCGCGATGCTGCGAGAGGAGCGCCTGGGTCCGAGGCCCGACGCTCCATGTGCTTCGGAATCCAGTAGTCGAAGACGGCCACCGGGCTCACAGGAGTAACCTGAGGTCAAGGAATGCACCTCAGGCTCAGGGACAGGTGCGACCACTGCTGGTGAGGGCTGAGATGAGGCAACCGGAGACGCTGTGCGAGGAGATGCGTGTGTGGGGAACACGGGGCTGGGTGTGACAGCTGGAGCATGCAAGACTAGACTTGACACTGAGGGCAAGAGTACCATCCGACGTAGGAACGGGAGTTGGCAAGGCTTGATCAGATACAGAAACTGGGTTGCTAACAGACGCAGATGCCAGTGCAAAAGGAGGCATGGGAACGAAGGTACCTGTGGGGTGTGAAACAGGCTGTACAGGCGAGATCTCTCGACCAACGGCAATGATTGCTGGATCATCAAGGGCCGGACACCGAGAGGGGGCTCGAGCAGACACATCAGCCTGATGAGAGGTGCTCGCTGGCGTGGAAGTCTCCCCCATCCGCTGAGAACCCTCACAGGAAGGAACATGGGTGGCGGAGAGTGCTGTGATCGAAGTCAGGTCACACTAGGTGAGAGACTCGAAAAACAGCGTGTCGCGGGACTCAATGACGCGACGACGAGTAGGGTCCCAGAAGCGCCAGGCCTTCGATCGCGGGGAAACACCTATGAAGGCACACAAGCGGCCCCGAGGTGAGACTTTGGACCCCTGCTGGTCCTCAGCGTACAACACGGAGGCCAGGGAGCCCCAGACGCGAGCGACACAAAGGTCACCACGGTGTCCAAACCAGATCTTGTACGGTGTAATATGGTCCGGAAGCGGACCGTGTAGGAGGCGGCTCTAGACCCAAGTCATGTAGGCAAAACCCTCAAAGACAAAAGACCCCGGGAGACCGCACTTTGACCGCATTACGCGAACCGCATCATCCACGGTGTAGTTCCAGCGCTCAGATACACCGTTCTGCTAGGGGGTAGCAGGAGCAGAGACCTGGTGAAAAATCCCGTCCTCAGCAAAGAAGGAGTCCATCTCGCCAAGGAACTCATCGCGGCGATCCAAGCGAAAGGTATGTAGCGTGTGGCGGGACTAACGCTATGCCATCACTAGCCGGAGTCGAACCGCAAGGGCGGCGTCGCTGTTCTGATACAGGCTGTAGACCCACCGCATCCGGGTAAAGTCATCACTCAGAGTCAAAACATATCGGCCCCTCTTGGACAGGGACTCGATCAGGAGAGGGCCAAGAAGGTCTGAGTGAATCAACTCGAGAGGCCGAAGCGCTTGGGAACGAGAGTCAGGGTAGGTTCACCGGTGCATCTTCCCCTGAGCGCAAAAAAGACAGTCAGTCTTGGGTGGCTTCTCGAAAGAAGCCACGTCGAGACCGGGAGCGGGCTGTGTTTGAATGTGCTTCGACACAGTGTTGGAGCCCACGTGACAGAGACGGCGATGAAGCAACCTCTGGTGCTTCGGAGATAGAACACCAGTGATAAAGACACGATCGGAGGAAGAGGATGAGCAAGGGGAGGAGGGCCGAGCGATGCGATACAGATCATCTATGACTGAAGCACCCAGGACAACACTACGGGTGTCAGTATCAGTCACAGTCACTAAGTCAGCGGTATGCTCCACAGAGAGACCCATCGATGTGCAGGCACGCACAGAAAGCAAGCTGAGCTCAAGATCAGGCACAAACAATACGTCGGAAAGGTATTAGGGGCCAGACGGACCATCGAAGCATACAACCCCAACACCATGGACTAGCAAGGACTGACCAGACCCTGTACAAATGGAACGGACAGACGTGAGAGGACCGAGAACAACAAAGTCACTACGACGGCACGTCATGTGATGGGTGGCACTGGAATTGATGATCCAAGTGCCACTGGAGTCACGACTGGTGGACATCACTCTACAACGAGCAATGGAACACTCGGCATCAGAGGGACGCTGAGCCGTCAATGGGGAGGAATGACGCACAACACAAAGATGAGAATCATGAATCCACTCGGTGCAGTCAGGCCCATCATCATCACATGCTGACTGTGCTCCCCCACACGTGTCGTCATGAGCCACAGGAATGGACAAACAAAGAGTCTGTGAACCACCCAACGATGACAACACACTCGCACCTCCCTGAAAGCGGAGCGCCAGAAGGTGGCAAAGCTCGGCGATGGCACAGTCACGCGGGTCCGGATCGCTGCTGCTCGCCGGTGAGGAGGCAAGAACAGATGTAGTCGTGGCCGCCGCGCTTGCGGAGGAGGTTGTGGGTGACATGCCAGACATGGAATGAAGAGCATGAGCAGCCTAGAGCCCATGAGTGATCCGCGTCCAGTCAAGCGGCTGTTGGCACTCGGTGTAGCAATGAGCGCCTCCACAGTTGTAGCAATGCACAGAACGGCCACTGCTACCACTGGGTGACGACTGCTGCTGACCTGATCCACGCTTCCTATTCTTCTTCTTCCCGTGGGCGGCTGCTGCAACGCCCTGTGTCTGCGTGGGTGTGGACAAGGTCAAAGAGGAAGAGGAAGAAAAGGAAGTGATGGAGGAGGAAGAGGGAGACTGCAGGAGGGAAGATGGTGGTGATGCGATGGCTGCTGCAGAGAGGGAAGTCTCCTGATGGGTTACGGCTGCCTCGCAGGCTGAGGTCACCTGAAGGAAGAGTTGATGCACCCAAGGAAGCAGCTGCAGAGTGGCTGAGAAGGGCTCGAGGACAGCGTCACTATACTGTGTGAAGATGTCGGTGTTCTTGAGGCGAATTCCGAGCACAATCGTACGAGGCGCCCACAGTTGTGTGCCTCCTGAGGTCCCCAAGCGCGTGTAGATGCGTATGGCGCGTTGCGAGTAATCCGATGCAGGCTGCGCAGTCCCCTCCCGGAGCGAATGGAAAGTACGAATGTGTGATGCACGAGTGGTGTGCGTCTCTGCGGTTAACAGGGACAAGGCGAGATCCCAACCTCCACGGGGATCGGCGCCGATGCCTGTGCCGGCCTCGCCAAGGAAGGGGCAGAAGTCAACGACGGTCTCGTGTGGCATGGCGTAGAGGAGTCCGTGCATGGCCCAGGCTGCTATCAGTAATTGTGTTGGATCTGTAGGCTGGTACAAGCTGTGGTAGCAAGGCCACACTCCCTTAGAAGTAGCCCACACCTGAAACAGGATCTCCCAGCGGTGGAAGCCATCCTGAGTGATGTACAGTGAAGGTGGTGCCTCAAAATCCTTGGGATGCCGCTCCGTGGGGAGAGCAACCACAGGCTGAGTAGGACGAGAGACGGGAAAGACTCCTGGAAGAGGATGGTCACCGGGTTGTCAGGTGGCGATCGTATCGAGGAAAACGGAGGAGATCGGGTGCCCGTCTGCAGCTGACGGAGGCGCTCCTAAAGAACTCGAATCTCCTGAGCCGGGGAATCATCCGTAATGCCTGGCATGAGTGGCTCATCATCCAGGAGGTCAACAGGTGGTGGGACAGGTCGAGCGCCTCTCACGGGTGCCTGAGCCGACTGCTAGGTAGAGACCACGACGGCGGCAGCTCCCTCACAAGCCCGCTCAGGAGTCGTAGACTGAGCACGCAAAAGCTCGGTCAGCGTGCAGATAGCGTCAGTCTACTCTCTCTAGAGGTGACGCATCTCATCCTGCTGACTTCACAGGTCCTCAATGGCCTGCGAGCGTGGACTCAGTACACCAGACGAAGAGGACGAGGGGTCGCCCGTTCCCTTCTCCTTGTTGTCGGACAGGCTCATGTCGCCGCTCAGTATGAAGCGACAGGTCAAGTTTGTCGGATTTCAAAATCGTCAGCATTTCTCGAGGAGTTGAGATGCTAGCAACTTTTGACTCTCCGGCCAAATATTTGGCCAAGTATGGTGCTGACGTCAGCAGGTGGTTGCTGACGTCAGCACAACCGGATGACGTCAGCAAGAAAAATTGCTGATGTCAGTTTGCCTTCCCCCCTCCTTTTTTTTCTCTTTCTCACAACTCTTCGCAAGCGTGCAGCCGCTCCGCGGCTGCTGCGCGAAAGCTACGCGGAAGTTGCGCAGCAGCTTCCGCTCAGCTGCTACTACAGTTGTGCTCTCAGTTGCAGCAGTAGCTGTGTAGCTACGTGTGCAGCTGTGGCAGCAGCGACTACGCTGTTGCTGCTGTTGCTACGCGCTGCGGCTGCTGCTCACTGTCGCCACCGCACGCTGCTGTTGTTGCCACTACTACGCTGTTGTTGCTGCTGCTGCTGCTGTTGCTACCCTGCTGTTGCCGCCGCGGCTGCCGCTGCTGCTGCTGCTGCTGCCCTGCTGTTGCAGCCGCTACTGCTGCGCTGCTGCTGCCGCCGCTGCTGCTGCGTTGCTGCTGCCGCCACTGCTGCTGCGCTACTGCTGCTGCCGCCGCTGCTGCTGCTGCCACTGCGGCTGTAGATGGCGGCTGCGCTCACTACACCCGCCACGCACCGCTGTTGCTACTACAACACTACTGCTGCTGCCTCTGCTGCTGCTGCGGGCATGGTGGCAACAGCGCTGCTGCGATCTCACGTGGTGGGTGAGGGCTGCGTCGACTGCAACCGGCTGTCTCCGACGGGCCCCAAGGAATCTGCTACAACGGTGACTCTCACCGCTGCTGCTCTGCTACGTCTCTACTGCGCAACTCAGTGAGAACCGTCTCACTTCTCTGATACGATGAGCAAGTACGTGGAAGCTTCCTAGCAACACAGCCGCTGACTAGGCATCAGTGCCTGGTCAAACGGTGACCACAGTCACAGGTCGTGCACACAACGGCAGCGATTTGGCTAGGAAACACAAGACAAAGTGTCAGAATGCTTCAATAGCATATGCAGAGAGAGATAACAAATGACAGGTCCAAGGCATAAACATCTGCCGCGGCGCAAAGCGGGTGACGCACGTGGCCAGGGCTGATGCCGGTATTACCGGTACCGCGGTATACCGTGGTTTTGTACCGCCGTGCTTTAGTACCGCGGTACGGTACTTTAGTACCGCGGTACTTTAGTACCGCGATACTTTAGTACCACGGTACTTTAGCACCGCGGTACTTTAGTACCGCGGTACGGTATTCTTTTTTTGCGGTACCGGTACGGTATCGGTACTGACCTGGCAGGGTACCCCTCTTCTGTACCGCGGTATCATACCGCGGTACAGTAACGCGGTAATGAGAAAGTGAAAGATTTTCTTTTTACGAGTAACGGTAACGCGCTACAACTAAGTCAATGTGGTAATGCAGATGAGTGTGCATTCGGTCGCTCGCAATGGACAGGAAATCGACGTGCAAATCTACGTGCGAAGCGAGCCGTGACGTACGACTTCGTCCTCGCTATTCGAAATTTCAAAATCCAAAAAGCGAAGTCCTATGGACAGACCAAGCACATGGACGTTTGACCAAAATATGACACTAAGAAAATACGAGGGCCTTTGGACAAACAGGTCCAAAATTCCAAGGTTGAAAATTGCAGTCGGATTCAATTCTTATGTTATTCAGCTCTAAAAAACAAGAGAATGTAAGAGACTACGGTATTGAACTAGAGTAACTCTTCATAAATTTGCTCTCGTCCCCTTCCCTCCTTTCTTGTCCCCTAACTTCTACTCCACCTAAACATCTCCATATCACAAGTGAATATCATGTAAATGTGTATCCTTCCTTTGTGAGAATATAAACTTGAGTTCTAAGTTCATGACATCTATAATTTATCTCATTTCTTAAGCTCAAAACTCATTTTTGGTGTTAGAAAAACATTGGGGCATTCAGTACCATGGTACACATTTAGTACCGTGGTACAATGTGTGTGTCATACATTGGTATACCGTGTACCACGGTAATTGTATAGTACCGCGGTATTTTACCAATACCGTCGGTAACGCGGCTCCGGTACCGGTATCGGTAATGAGCTGCCACAAAATCATGATACCGCGGTATTTGTACTGCGGAACTAAATATCGCGGTATTGCAGCCCTGCACACGGCAGTCCAAGAGCTGTTCTAAAACCGGCCCAAAACCATTGTTTTGGCCGTAACTCTGCACACACGTCAGAATGCTACGCCGTCTGAACCTAGACGTGCAGGATCAAAAGACGGACGCTACGACTGGTCACATGCATGCATCCATCATCAGACGGTGGACATACAATGCAAAAACATGCAAATAGGGCTCATGGCCAGTCCGCTGAAAGATGCGTGCAAGCTGTAGAAAGGACAGCAGAGATTCCCGGCAGCATCTGGGGCTCTGGAATGGTAGNCACACACGTCAGAATGCTACGCCGTCTGAACCTAGACGTGCAGGATCAAAAGACGGACGCTACGACTGGTCACATGCATGCATCCATCATCAGACGGTGGACATACAATGCAAAAACATGCAAATAGGGCTCATGGCCAGTCCGCTGAAAGATGCGTGCAAGCTGTAGAAAGGACAGCAGAGATTCCCGGCAGCATCTGGGGCTCTGGAATGGTAGTTGGCCACCTCCAAGCTGGTAGTCCGCCGCCAGTCGTCGCACCGGTGTCACCAGGGATCTCAGGGATCTGCACGTGTATAGACACGGCCGAGTGGTCACAGTAAACTTTACAATAACGTCACAAATCAGAACAGTGGGCACATACAATAACACTACAACCTGACCCCGTGGCACACGTGTTCATGCACACACAAATGAGATGGGCACCACATGCAATGAAATGTGGAACAGATGAGGGGTGAGTGCACGACACACAAGTGAGACACAATGCACACACACGGTGTCAGCCCACGTCATGTCACACAGACAAGAGAGAGAGGCCAACAGCTGAAGTGGCTGACTCAAACTGTGCACGCCCCAACGCCTTTGTCAAGAAATCTGCGAGCTGGCGCTTCGTCCCGATCCATACCACATTGACCTGCCGTTGTTCCGACAGACCACGCACGAAGTGATATTTCACAGCAATGTGCTTTGTGCGAACATGGAACACACCATCATTTGCAGCTATATCAGTTGCACTGCGATTGTCACAATGCAACACAATGCACTCCACCGACTGACGCAGCTCACGGAACAAGCGACGCAACCAAGCACTATGACAAACACTGGCTCCAAGTGCAACATACTCTGCCTCCGCAGTGCTGCGTGCCTCACACCCCTACTTTTTCACTCTTCCAAGACAATGTTTTATTCCCAAGAAGGAACACAGCCTGTCCGGCTTTTGCTGTCGGTACTCCAAGCATAGTCACTGTCCGTAAATCCTGACACAACTATGGACATGTGAGTGTGGGATAGCAATCCAAGCCGTGGCGTCCGTAAGACATAGTGCAGGACTCGCACGGCTGCCTCAAGGTGGTCAACACGGGGTCCTTGCAAAAACCGTGCTAGCAAGTTTACAACCAAGGCAATGTTTGGCCGCGTGGTGGTGACTAGATACATGAGCGACCCAATGAGACGTAAATATGCAGTCAACTTGACACACTCCCCCAGGTCGACTATGTCGACAGGTTTCAGAAGCTTCTGCCCATCGGGCATCATAGGAGTGGACACGAAAGGTTTGGATGCCAAGAGATCAGCAAAGCGCTCTCCCAGGGTTTGTATGCATCTACCTTGGTAGACGTGCAAAAGTCCACGCTCTCGATCGCGAGTAATTTCCATGCCCAATGAAACCTGAACTTCCCCAAGGTCTTTCATCTTGTAGGTGGCCTGTAATAGATCTTTGACCTTCTGCACTGCCGCCATGTCTGTTGACACGATCAGTAGGTCATCAACATACACCAAAATGGCCACAAAGGACTCTGACACAGCAATCAAGAAAAGCGAGGGACTAGCATCGCACGTCCTATAGCTCCCACGCCCTAATGTCGAGCGAATCTCACTGTTCCAACATCTCACTGATTGTTTTAGGCCGTACAAAGTCTTGCAAAGATGCCACACACGACCCATGCCGACCTCAAAACCAGGAAGCAGGACTATGTAAACTTCTTCATCCAACCGCCCATGGAGGAAGGTGTTGTTTACGTCCATCTGATGGACTTCCCAGTTGTGCTACGTAACGAGTCCTAGATGAGCTCGTGCTGTGTCCATCCGGCCGACTGGTGTAAACGTGGCATCAAATTCCATGCCCTCGGCTTGTGAATACACTTTTGCGACGAGACGGGCCTTGCACCGTTCAGTGGAGCCGTCAGGCTTCTTCTTTACCCGATAGACCCAACCAGCTTTGACAGCTTTGCGCTCAAGAGGGAGATTGATGACCTCAAAGACTCCATGCTCAATCAAGGCATCCATTTCTTCCTTCATGGCAATCTCCCACCACTCGCGGTCTGACCGTGAACGGGCCTCGCTCAACGAGGTGGGGTCTATCAGACTCTCCTCGGGCCTATGCAAGGTGCAGGCCCGTGCATCAGCCTCAATCTCTCGCAATTCCCAGAGATTTTCTGCATTGTGAGCATGGAGATGCTCACGTTATAGCTACCTATATCCCAATTGGGTGTATGGCGAGACAGCAATGTCAGGTTCCGACCGAAAAACAAAGCCCAGAACCTTTGTGCCTGGATCTCCACTCACCACCAGGCGGACAGGCGTTGTGCTCCTTGGCCGGTGTGGACTCCCGGCAGGACGTTGCACTGTGGGAGGTTGCGGACGAAGAAGACCACCCTCCTCACGAGAGTATGCATGGGTTGACACAGCCGACTCAGACACAGAGGAGGCAGGTGACAGCACACCCCTTTGGTCACGAGGGTTTGCAGGCACCGCGGAAGGGGATATAGCTGGGCACACAGGCGTAGAGGTAGGAGGAGATCCAGAGGATGCAGTCACGGGCAGGCCAGCAGACAAAACAGCTCAATCAACAGCCAACTCCGGTGGAATAGAGGTGGGAGAGGCAACAGCTGGCAAGGGGGGAGGCGCGGCAGACAACAGAGGAGAAACGTCAGAGGCGACCACAGGGGGAACAGGAGAGGATGCCACGGATGAGGGATCGGGGACAGGGAGCGTGGTGGCAAGAGGGGGAGAGCTAGTGGGAGGCACAAGAGGCACAGAAGGTGCAGGTGCATCTGACGGGGACGCAGGCAACGCAAGGGCAATAGTGACAGGATGGACAGATGTGCCCAACCCGACGGGATAACCCACATGGGAACCCTCTCCCATACGTCGGGAGCGAGGGCACAAATCCGAAAGAGGGTGGGAAGACCGAATCTGACGCAGATCATGCTGCGTATATGACTCAAGGAAGACGGCATCACAGGACTCGACAATGCGATGGCGATCGGGGTCCCAACATCGCCAGACCTTGTACTGCGGAGCGATCCCCATAAACGGACACAACGGACCACGGGGAGAGTTTGCTCCCTTGCTAGGGGTCAGGGACCCAAACACAGGCGAGACAACCCCAGACGCAAGCCAAAGAAAGTTCGGCACAACGACCAAACCAACGCTCATAGGGAGTCACATGACGCGGAAGCGGGCCATGAGGCACGCGATTCCAGACCCATGTCATATAGGCCATGGCCTCAAAGGCGAAGGCCTCGGACAAACCAGACTCAACACGCATGGACCGCACGGCATCCATTATCGTGCGGTTCTAGCGTTCAGACACACCATTTTGTTGTGGCGTGTACGGAGCGGAGAGATCATGAGTCATACTTTGCTCCTCAAGAAATTGAGCAGCAGGACCCATGAACTCTCCCCCGCGATCAGACCGAAAATGGTACGAGCGGTGATTGGTTTGACGTTCAGCTTGAACCAACCACCGCCGGATGACAGACGCCATGCCGCTCTTGCGACGCAAACAAAATACCCACCGATAGTGGGAGAAAAAATCAGTCAAAGTGAGGACATAGAGTACTCCCTCAGCCTGGGACTCAGTGGGCAAGGGCTTCATGAGGTGAGCATGCACAAGCTCTAGCGGTCTGGAGGTCGTGGAGGAAGGGGGGTACGTGACACGATTCATTTTGCCTTGGAGACAGGACAGACAATCGGTTTGAGCCGGGGGTTCAAAGGAGACCGGGTCAAGGCCGAGGACAGGCTTGACATGCACAAGCGACTCAACAGTAGCGGAGTGCACATGACAAAGACAACGGTGTAGTAGACGTTGATGCGAAGCAGACAATGTGCCTGTCACATACACACGACCAGGTGGTGATACAGAAGCAGTGGCATGATGCGGAATGTGATACAGACTGCCGACGACGACACCAGGAACCACAACACAGCCGGTGGAGCGATCACTGACAATGGAAACACCAGTAGCATGGGTGACTGTGAGCCCAAGGCAGTCGCATGTCGGGACAGACAACAGACTGAGATCGAGATCAGGAACATACAGCACATCAGAGAAGTAGACAGGACCAGCAGGTCCATCAAGCCGAACGGTACCAACACCATGCACACGCAATTGTTGACCAGTCCATGTGCCCACATAGCGGACTGACTCAACAAGACCAAGAAGGAAAAAGTCACCACGACGACAGCACATATGATGGGTGGCACCTGAGTCGATGACCCAGCTGCCATCCAGAACCTGCTCCATCGGGGACACAAAGCAGAAACCGAGTGAGTCACGTAAGGGAAGTGGTGGCTCTGTTGGGTCAGGACATGCACGATCAACAACCGACGCAATCCACGACGGCACATCACAGAGGACACAGTCTTTCACAGATACTGTCACACCATCATCACGAACCATCCCATACAATCCGTCTGTAGTGTAAGTCGTGAGCCCCCGGGCACTGTGTATGCAACTTGCACCTCCCTGAGTGGTCGAGTCTGTGTCGCTATGGAAGGAGGAGGCGAGGACCCGCTCCAACACTGCGATGCACGCATCAAGAAGCTCTCTCCCAGGTGTGGAATCAGCAGCCACGTTCACTCGCCCAACACTAGCACCTGACGTTCCGCTGCCACGACTCACACGAGCCCACCAGGCGCCATGTATCACACACCCAATCTTGGCAAAGTCGTGTTCACGAGGGCACGCCTGCCATTTGTGGTCGCCACCACAGTTGTAGCAGCAAAGAACTCCACCAGTTGCGCCCGAGGACCCATGGGTCCCCTTTACCCCTTTGTTCCTTGTCCCCTTCCTACAACCACTGCCGCGCTAGCACTCGACGGAGGAGACATGGTGGTGGTACTCAGCAGTGAGGAAGGGTGAACAGAGGTGAAAGGTGATGCTGAGGTTGATGGAGAGGCGAAGGTGGCTGCAACTCTACCCATGGCCGTAAGATACCATCCTGCCACTCGCACATGGTAGTCTCGCGCCCAGGGAAGGAGAGTGCCAGTCTCCCCCATGTGCATAAGCTCTGTGGGCTCAAAGTACTAGAAGATATCTGAGTACTTTTCATGGACTCCCATCATGATCGTAGCCAGAGCTGAATACTGGGGCGGCATCTGCGTGCCCAAGCAAGTGTAGGCACGCAATGCACGGTCCCAGTATGCGTCAGCTACCTCTGTTTTGCTCTGGCAAAGGGAAGTGAACTCCTGAATGCGTTCATTGAGATCAGCCTGGCCAACGCGCTGATGGGTGGTCAGAACGAGCTGCCAAGCTCCGAGGGGGTCCGCACCCTGCCAAGCCAGATCTGCCACAAAGGGTTTAACATCCATAATGGAGTCGTCTGGGAATGCAAGGACTAGGGTGCGGACTGCTCGAGCTGCAGCTGCAGACTGTGCTACATCTATGGCATCATCATCGGTCATGTAATAATGCAGCAGCCGAAAAAAAATCTGGCAGCATTCAGCCTCCGGCTCTGCCGGAAAACTGCGTGACAAAAGCCCAAGGCCCAGGTACTCAAGTTGACTGGGCTGTACCCCGTTGTGAGTGAGAGGAAGAGAGAAGAGCACAACCTCCAAGAGGCCCAAAAGAGGAATAGGAGGGGAGAGAGAGAACCAGGAAGGGGAAGTGGTGCGCATAAGAACACTGACTGTAGATGGATTACGCCGAGGAGGAGGAGTGCTCCTCACAGCCGTCGTGTGGCGATCTCTCACCTAAACCCCTTGGAGCCACTGCTAGAAGGGCTACCACCAAAACGACGGCTGCCCAGGGTCAAGCACTGGGAGCGGCTTCGACAGCCCCAGATGCCTCTGACGCACGGCCGTTGCTGCTGTCAGCGTCGCCGCTGCTTCAGCCGTTGCAGCTCCCACAAAGGCAGTTGAAACGGCTTTCACAGTGGTGGCTAAGGTAGTAGAAGGCGCGGTAGTGGCTTCGGCTGCAAACGGTGCGCCTGAAGAACCTGCTGCAGCTCCCCTAGCAGCAGTTGCGGCTGCAGGAGCTGCTATCATCGTGGCTGTAGGGCAGGCAACAGCATATTCAAAGGCTGCTGCGGAAGCCTTTGCTTCTTCTAAAGCACTTGCGGTGACGGCTGAGGGCAGAATGCCTGCTGGCGCTGATGCGATTGCTTCAGCTTCGGTGGATGCTGCATCCGCGGCAATGTCAACAGCTACTTTAGCCGCACCATGCAATGTGACAGCTGCGAAGACCGCAGTAGCTTCGATAGCTGTGGCTGGTGATGTAGCAGTCACTGGCGGTTCAGTTGCTGCTGCACTGGTTGCTCTGATGCTGCAGCAGCAACTGTTGGCCGCGGATCGCAACTCGCAAGTTGCACACTCCGCCGCCGTTCTTTGAATGGAGGCCACCGTCTCCTGCTCTGGTACCAATAGATGGTCATCAACTGATCTCTCCACACACACTCTACACGAAGCTGTGAAAGAGGGGTAGTGACATAGTCCTTGGATCAGTTTGCTAGATGACGCCATGAAAAACCATGGAGGAAGACCATAAGTGATTCTAGCCTAGAGCTACGCAAAGTAACCCGTCGGCCGGCACCGGGCTAGCAAGTTCCAATCAACCTCGCTAGCCTGGTCCAACCTACGGGTTTGACCTAGCCCTTCCTAATTTCCTCATCCACCCCTACCCACAACGGTTTGTTCTACCCCGGCATCATGTGATTACATGAGATATAGATTATCACCTAACCAACGCGTCAACCACGCGTGTGTCATCAACTAGTTGTTTTTCTGCTTTCTTCCGCCAGGTTGCCACCGGATTGATGCTCGCCATTCTTCAACCGTCCACAAGTGATCATACCCCTCATGGATCTGCGTGTGCATGAACAGTAGCCGAGGGGTCACCATCAGTAGCTGTGTGGGCACATACAATGACAGGCATGGCCCCACGCTCGTTGCTTTGCACTACTACCCTCTTCCGTTGCTCTGAGACTGTGAGAGAGAAAACAGTGTGTTGAGGAGTTGGCACCAGAAAGGCAGAAAAAGCTGGAAAGAATTGATTTGCAACTGAGAATGATCAACAATGGGAGACCCCTCTAAGAACTAGCTCCTCCTCAGCTCTGTGGAGCTTGCTACTCGGTTTTTCAGCCAATCAGAAAAAGGACGGTGTAGTTATGCACCCATCGTTTTGGTCGATACATCAGCGGTGTATATAGTCGAAAACGGAAAGACGGCGGAGTCCATAGTCGAAAACGGAAAGACGGCGCTATCCATAGTCACGACTGAAATGACAGCGACGTCCATGTTCTGCATCGTGCGAGCGAAAACTGGCACGGCTGATGTATGTTTTATGTGTATAACACATTTGACATGGATTTTGACTTCGAGCATCGCCGGTCATCGCGAGCTCGCAGGAGGAGTTTCACGGTGAAACCTCCCTGCGAGCTCGTGATGACCTTGCCAAACCCCCATTTAAACAAGGGGGTTTGTCATCAGTTTGGAGGGGTTTGCAGGATGCGGCGCACGCTGAAATAGAAGAAAGGGGATCTGGCGGGCACCGCTACAGCGGGGCCCGGCAGGTGCCCGGGCAAGTAAAAGGAAAAGCCCAAACCCCCCGGTGAATGTAGGGGGTTTCTCGGATATTGAGGCGGGTTTGCAAGATGCGGCGCACGGTGTGATAAAAGAAAGGGAATCTGCCGGGACCCACTACCGCGGGACCCGGCAGATGCCCGGGCAAGTAAAAAAGAAACCAAAATCCCCCCCGTGTAACTAGGGGGTTCGTCGGATATTTGAAGGGGGCATTTGCAAAATGCGGCGCATGCTGTGATAAAGGAAAGGGAATCTTCGGGGCCCCGCTACCGCGGGGCCTAGCAGGTATCCCGGCAAGTAAAACAATGAAACCCAAACCCCCCAGTTCAAATAGGGAGTTTGTCGGATATCTAGGAGGAGTTTGCAAGATGTGGCGCACGTTGTGATGAAGGAAAGGGGATCTGCTGGTCCCCGCTACCACGGGGCCCGGCAGGTACCCGAGCAAGTAAGAAAATAAAACCCAAACCCCCCAGTTCAACTGGGGGGTTTGCTCAGAGATCATGATTGCACTCTTGCAAACGTGCAAGTTTTGGAGTTCGCACTTGCGAACTCCAAAACTGCAAAACTCCAAAACTCCAAAACTCGCGACAAGACTGCTTCTGACAGTGGCGAGGCCAGTGTTAGAACCGTCCACTTCGCTCTCAAAATCGGCAAAGTCCGACTTCGAGGGCGTGGGTATAGTTGTCCTATTTCTCCATTTTTGCTCGCACATCAAAAATCATGGGCACCGCTGTCATTTCGTTTTTGAATATGGACATCGCTATCTTTCCGTTTTTTACTCTGGACACTGCCGTCCTTCCGTTTTCGACTACGGACACTGCTGATCTATCAAGCGAAATGGTGGGCACTAATGTATTTTGGACCTCAAAAACATGACCTAGTTTCTAGCATGCAGGGTTTTCTCGGTGAACCTTGCGAGACAGCCGACGACCCGAAACCCGGGCGTCGTCCGTTTTCCCTAAAAAATGGACCATACCCGCGCTACAAACGCAGTCGTGCGCTCAAAATCATCCAAAAAAAACGGCAAGGAGTTATGACCACCCAAACCCGGGTGGTACTTAGGCTAGAATCACCCCAAACCCAACTGTGTCCGAACAATATGAGAGTTGGACCCTAGGCTAGACGTGATGTTGCGAATGCAATGACGCAGTCAGATTCAGCACAGGACAGGCGCGGGCAGCAACTACAGAGGCAATGACCGCCAACGACGTGACTGCTCTGGAGGTCTGCTGATGGAGCTGAGCACGTCTCACGCTTGGGGAAGAGGCTCCAACAAGATGCGTGTAGACCTCAGCACACGTCGGCTCCGCCGCATGACGCTCCAGTAGAGTCCCGTCTTGCCGTCAATCATCTGCACGCCAGTGTGCACAAGCCGGGAAGACATAACAGAGCACAATGAGAGGTGTGCAAAAAACCAACACGGGGACATGGGCGATCAGCGGTACATCTACCAGACCAACTGACTCCCCTAGGACAGGCAGGCAAGACAAGAGAGGTCAGCTCATGGACGCACATCAACCGCACTCACAGCCTTCTTGAACGAGTCACGCTTTAGTGCCTTGGTCAAGAAATCAGCCAACTGTCGTGCTGTCTCAACCCACACGATATTGACGCTGCCTTCATCAAACAATGAACGCACATAGTGCTACTCGATATTGATGTACTTTGTGTGTGTATGATGCACGCCGTCATTGTCGGTGATGGCCATGGCACTCTCATTGTCACAGTGCAACGTGATGGATGTGACTCACTGACACAACTCAGACAAAAGGCGACGCAGCCACACGCTCTCACATGTGCCATAGCCAAGAGCCACATACTCAGCCTCAGTAGTGGTGGGAGTAATGCAGCCTTGCTTACCATTACGCCAGGACACAGTTGTGCCGCAAACGAGAAAGATCCAGCCAGTGCGGCTCTTACCATCCGAACTGTCGGCCCAGTCACTGTCGGTGTAGCCCACCGCCACAACGAACGGCTGTCAGAAAAACATGAGACCTCGCCATGGAGTCGAGATGACATAGCGTAGTACTCGAATAGCAGCCTCAAAGTGGAGACGACGCGACTCATGGGAGAACTGGGCCAGCAAGTTGACGGGGAACGCAATGTCAGGACGTGTCGTCGTCACCAGGAACATCAGTGACTCGATGACGCATAGATTCGCGGTCACGTCAACTTCCTCCTCCACCACGTCTAGATCAGAGCTCTTTAGCTTTGCCTGGCCATCGGGTGACATGGGTGAGGATGCGCTTGGCACGAGGGGCAGATCCTCAGCGAAGCGAGTGGATAGAGTCTAGACGTAGGCGGCCTGATGAACATGCTGAACATCTTGGGAGCAATCATGCTCAAGCTCCATACCCAAGAAGACTCGAGCAGACCCGTAATCCTTCATCTGGTAAGTGGTGTGTAGCAGGTCCTTCAGCTGAATGGCAGCTGCACTTGGTGACGCGATAAGCAGATTGTCTACGTAGACCAAGACAGCGGCAAAGATCTGGTCTCGTGGGCAGATGAAGAGTGTGGGATCTGTACTGCTATGAAGGATGCCGTTGTTGAGAAGGGTGCGACTGATCTACTGGTTCCACCAGCGAGGTGAGTGTTTCAGGCCATAGACGGCCTTCTGTAGCCTGCAGACCTTGCCAGAGCCATCATCAAACCTTGGGGGCTGCACCATGTAGAGCTCCTTGTCCTCCAATGAACCATAGAGAAAGGCGTTTCTTACATCCATCTGATGCAACTCCCATTGGTGTTATGCAACCACGCTGAAGAGGACCCGGCTAGTGGAAAAACGGCCAACCGGGGTGAAGATCTGGTTGTACTCGACTCCAACAACCTGAGCAAACTTCTTAGCCATGAGGCGGGCGTTGTACTTGTTCAAGGACCCGTCGGACTTTCACTTGCACCAGAGGACCCACTTGGCATTGATGGCATTCCGGTCGGGAGGAAGGTCTACGAGGTCATGGACATGATGCTACCGGATGGCGACGAGCTCGTTGGCACACGTAGCATCCCAGTGTGCAGCCTCAGGAGAAGCACAAGCTTTGCGAAGGGTGGCTGGCTCGTATGGGCACGTCGTGGAGCGGACTGTGAGAGCCTGCGAATCTCGGGCCCCAGGTGGGATGCGTGCGAGTACGGCCATGACGGCCTGCTAGTGCTTTTGATGGAGCATGGCTTAGCCCAGTGCGTGGCCCGGGTGAAGGTCCGCAATGATGGCCGATGTGGTTAGGCCGAGGGCCTTGGTGCCAGGGTCCCCACTCACGACCGTGGAAGTAGGTCTGTTGAGAGACGACGAGACACATGACCACAGGGGGCCGAGGCGCCAAAGGGCGCTGTGCTGCAGTCTGCGTGCACCTTGATGACATGGGTCGAAGGCTGCCGCCCGGGCCACACATGTACTGCAGTAGGGCGGGAGACGTTGCAGAGGGAGCAGCCGATGGCGAGTCATAGATGCTAACAGAGGCGGACGGGGCTGCTGGTCCAGAGGACCATGCGGACGTGACCGGGGCTATCGGTCCGGAGGGACCGGCGGACGCGGATAAAATTGCCAGTCCGGAAAGACCAGCAAACGAGACCGGGGAAGCCGGCCCGGAGGGACCAGCGGATGCGAACGGGACTGCCGTTCCGGAGGGACCAGCCGACGAGGCCGGGGCTGCCGATCCAGAGGGATCAACGGACAAGACCAGGGCTGCCTGTCCGGACGGACCAGCGGACAAGACCAGGGATGCTGGTCTGGACGGACAGCGGACGAGACCGAGGATGCCGGTATGGAGAGACCAACGGACGTGACCGGGACAGCCGGTCTGAATGGACCAAAGGATGAGACGAGGGATGCCGGCCCCGAGGGACCGGCGGACGCGACTGGGGATGTTGGCCCGGGCGGGCCAGCGGACGCGACTGGGGATGCCGCCTTGGGGGAACCAGCGGGTGTAGGCGATGTGCTGCCCTGGTGCGGCAGGACACAGGATGGACTCACCACTCCCCCATGTGACGGGAGGGACATGGACGAGCCGGAGCAAATAAGAGCTCATCAAACAAAAGAGCGTTGCATG
The DNA here is from genome assembly GCA_023375785.1 of Penium margaritaceum. NCBI lineage: Eukaryota > Viridiplantae > Streptophyta > Zygnematophyceae > Desmidiales > Peniaceae > Penium > Penium margaritaceum. The sequence continues at coordinate 75,749 of SZWC01008782.1, forward strand.
AATCGATCATTGTGTGATGACCCAGAAGCGACAGGCTTTGGATTGACGTGAGACACCTAGGAAGGTGCAGAGACATCCGCGGGGGTCGAGCTTGCCGCCCTGCTGTGGGGCGGGCAACCACACGATGGCCACGCGGTCCCAGACGCGGGCCGCACGGAGATCAGCTCACTCACCGCACCAGTGCTGGTACGGCGTGGACTAGAGAGGAAGGGTTTGTGGGGAATCTGGTTCCAGACCCACGTCATGTAAGTCATGGCCTCAAAGCAGAAACCACCAGAGAGACTTAACTCAACTTTCATGGTACGGACAGCGTCGGCCATGGTACGGTTCCATCGCTCAAAGATGCCGTTCTTGACTGGTGTGTAAGGTGCCGACGTCTCATGATGGATTCTATAGAAGGCAAGGAATAGTGTGGTCTTCCCCATGAACTCGTCAATGCGATCAGAGCAGAAGCGGCGAAGAGGACGACCACACTCGCGCTCCGCACGGACAAGCCAGTTTCAAATGGTAGGAAAGACATCGCTCTTCTGTCGAAGACATAAGACCGAGTGGTAGGGGGAGTAGTTGTCGGTGAGGGTCAGGACATAGCGTCCGTGCTCCCCAACGGACTCTGTCGGAAGGTGACCCATGACATCAGAATGGACCAAGTCCATAGGGACAGACGCACGAGAGGAGGATAGAGGGTAAGTGGATTGTTGTATCTTTCCCTTAGCACAATGAACATACTCAATGGGACACGGCAAGGGAAAGGAGGCTCGATCAAGGACCTTGGCTGGTTGGATGCGGAGCATGCTATCGACGACATCAGAGTGGACGTGGCAGCGACGGTATAGGAGGCGTGTGTGTTACGGAAAAAGCGTGTTAGTGATGAAAACGTGCTCAGTGTCGGCCAATAGGGAGGGGAGAGGCGGAAGTGCGAATAGACAAGGCATGTGCCACAATTTGCCACGGGCGGTGGCGTGCAGGACAACACGACCGGACAAACGCAACGACACAGTGCCACCACCACGCGATTGCAGTATGTTCATGCTCATGCGGTCAAGGGGAGTGACAGTTAGGAGGCTGAGCTCAACACCGGGGATGAAGAGGACGTTGGTCTCAAAGACATAACCAGCAGGACCCAAAAAATGAACAAGCCCGACGCCGGGAATAGGTAACACCTAACCAGAGCCCGTCCGGACACCGGTCACATCGGCAACCGGACCAAGCACACTGAAGGCCTTGCGAGAGTTTGTCATGTGATGCGCGGCCCCGGAGTAAATGATCTAGGTCTCGGAATGGTCCTGTACCTGTGTCACCAGGTCGTTAACAGTCATAAGACAACAGGCAAGAGACACGGACGCGGTGGACGGGGGCACAAAATGAGACTGCCAGTTGTCAACCCATGCGACGTCGTCATGGAGAGGAGCAAGAGAGTAGGGCAAAGGGGAGGATGACTCTATCACGAAGCAAAACACGAGCGTAGTGTAGACTCAGTCAGGCAAGGTGGTGCAGGGGAACATGAGGTGACGCAACTCGCACTTCCCTGGGGGGATTGGCGGGGCAGGCCGAGTTGGAGCGTGATGATTTGCTCCAATTGGCGCTCGCAAGTGGAGGGCCTGGATGCGTAGACTGGGTATGGATTGGTTGCACAGGCGCCCGGAAGGGAGGAGGGCTCCGCCAGCAACGAGAGGGGGGGCACCAACGGCTGCGGATGGTGTTGTTGCAGGGCCGGTGACGGCGAGACCGGTGCAGATGTCGGAGGAGTGGAGGTGTCGAACGGGGAGGAAACATTAGGGGTGGCAACAGCCACGGCAACAGTGGCTAGACGGTGCTCTAGCAGGCGATGCATGGTAGCAATGACGCGTGCCTCGTCCATTGGGAGCAAGCACGTATACCATCCGTGCCCGGGCTTGCTACATTTGTGGCAGACTTAGCCGCCACCACTGGACCTCGTTGGCTGCTGCTGTTGGCCCTTGCCCTTCTTGCCCCTGTGCTTCATCTTTCCTTATGAGGAACCGGTGGACGGAGCTGCGAAGGGAGCTGCAACAACCATGGAGGCAACGGCAAGGGAGGCGAGGGTCTTGGTGCGCTTGATGCTCAACCCTAGACGAGCCTCCTCAATCTTGAGGAATAACTCATCTGTCTAGGGCATGAGAGTGCCCTGGGCTTCCATCGTGGTGCGAACATCCTGGGAGTAGTGGACGAAGACGTCAGCGAAGATGTCAGTGGCCCCGTGCTTGATGGTTAGGAGCGCGGAGAGGGGGGGTGGAGGGGCATCGTCCATGCGGCGGAGGATGTCCTCTGTCTGCTTCCAATAGGATCTGACGGGACTCCGTCTCCCCTATGTGGAGGGAGTTGAACTCCCAAAGCAGGCGGCTGGTCTTGGCTTTGCTGGAGAGACGATGCGGGTATGTGAGAACGTGCCACGCCGAGGCAGGGTCTGGAATTCCGTCGGTGGTGACGTCACCAAGGAAAGACTCGAGAGCAAGGCATGCAGCTGGAGGGGTGACGAGGATAAGGCCACGCACGGCTCGTCCAGCATCATACACCTGGTCGACCTGGGTGGAGTCGTAGGGCAAAATGTAGTATAGCCATAGGCCCTTGCCCTGCGCCCAAATACGAAAGCTGAGCTTCCAGCTCTGGAACTGCTCGCCGACCTGTAGCGTCGGGGGAGGGGACTCAAAGCCCTTTGGCCTGCGTTCGGCACCCAGAGTGCGGCCGAGGACTGACGATACAATCTGGCGTTGGCCCTGGGTGTGCTGCTGCGCCAAGTAGTGTGTCGTGGCAGAGACAGCGGGACTAGCATCACCAGGTGGAAGGAAGGGCATGGAAACGCTAGTATGGCTCTGCGGCATTGGCGGTTGCAGTGCTACAAGCTACTGTGTCAGCGTGGAGAGCTACTGGCGAATGGCGGCCAGAGGGTCTAGCAAGCTAGCATAGCCGGCGACAAAGCCTTCGGGTTGTTGTTGTAACTGATGCTACTACTGCTGTTGTTGCTACTACTACTATAGTAGTAACGGTTGCTGCTGCTCTTGTAGGTGTTGTAACCGCTGCTACAACGGTGACGGCTGCTGCTAAAGTAAAAGTTGCATTTACTACTGTGGGTATTGCTGCTCCTATTGCTGCACCAACAAGGGATGCTGTTGTAGTTGCTGTTGTGGCTGCTGTCGTTGCTGTTGTGGCTGCCGTTGACAGAGCAGCAGTAGTAGCCGCAGCAGCCACAGCAATTGTTGCCGCTATTGCAGTTGTAACTACAACAGCAGTAGTAGTAGCTTCTACTGCTACTACTGCTGTTGCGGCGGCGGCTGTTGCTGTTGTTGCAGCTGCTACAGCTACTACAAAAACGGGGGCCTAGTGGGTCCTCCAGCATTAGAGGACCCCTCCCCACCAGGGCTGTTAGTCATGGTCTCCCTCCCATTTGTTTTTGTCTTTTTTTTGTTGTTCCCCTTTTTTCATCCTTGTTGCAAATGTCAGCAGTGAAGTCAGTAGTGAGGTTGGTACGCTGCTGCTGACGTCACCAGTAGTCCGTTGTTGCTTACGTCAGCAGCAGGGTGTTGTTGCGTCTTGCTGCTAGTGCTGTTGCTGCTGTTGCAGCTGCTGCGGCCGCTGTTGCTGCGGTGCCTGTAGCTGCGGGTACAACTATGGCTCTACGACAGCCACAGCTGCTCCTTTGGCTGCTACAACTGGCTACTACGACAGCCGCAACTGCACTGCTGCTGCTGCCACGGCTGCTGAAGTGCAAGGTATCATTGCTACCGTGGTAGCAGTAGCAAGGGAAATGGAGGAATGGAGGGAGACTTCCCTTGTCTGGCACTGTCGCCGTGTGCGTGCGTGCTGTCACGGCGTCGCCCGTTCATTCGCCGGCTGTGAGTCTGCCAACTCTACTACCGTCACGGGGTCAGTGCTGCCAAAACAATTTTGGCAGCATATCCCTCACATCGGGAGCGTTTTGACGATGCCACCCTGCGGGCTAACTATGCCAGGAAACAATCCGGCAGAGTTTCCCCTGCACGAGCGCATTTCTGAAACTGCCGGCGTAGACTCGGACCTGTACGCCTCGCTGCTGCTCAGATTTGCTGCTTGTGTTGTGCTCTGGCTCTGATACAAAGTTGAAAACTATCCTAGAGCGGCTGGTTGGGGCTGCAGCACAGTTTGAGTAGGCATGGTCCCATGCTCGTTGCTTTGCACTGCTGCCCCCTCTAGCTCCTCTCAGACCTTGTGAGTGAAAAGTTGCGCGCTGAGGAGTTAGCACCAGAAAGGCAGACAAAACTGAGTAAAGTGTGATGAGCAACTGAGAATGAACAACAATGGGAGACCCCTCCAAAAACTAGCTCCTCCTCAGCTCTGTAGAGCTTGTTACTCAGTTTTTCAGCCAATCAGAAAAGTAACCTATTTTCGAGCAGGCAGGGTTTTCTCGGTGAGCCCTGCCAGACAGTCGAAGACCCGAAACCCGTGTGTCGTCCGTCTTCCCTGAAAAGTGGACCATACCAAAACACCCATGCTACGAACGCAGTCGTGCGGTCAGAATCATCCATAACAATAACAGCAAGGAGTTATGACCACCCAAACCAGGGTGGTGCCTAGGCCAGAATCACCCCAAACCCAACTGTGTCCGAACAATATGCAACTTAGACCCAAGGCTAGACGTGACGCTGCGAGTGCAATGACGCAGTCAGATTTAGCACAGGACAGGCATGGGTAGCAACTACGGAGGCAGTGACCGCCAGCGGCGTGACTGCTGTGGAGGTGTGCCGATGGAGCTGAGCACGTCTCACACCTGGGGATTAGGCTCCAGCAAGACGCGTGTAGATTTCAGCACGCGTCGGCTCCACCGGATAACGATCTTACAGTGTCCCATCTCACCGTCAGTCATCTGCACGCCGTACACAAGACGGGAAGACATAACAGAGCACAGTGAGAGGTGTGCAAGAAACGAACAACTCTGTCGTATTCAAGCACTCTTCCCTATCTACTGGTATCAGAGCATGTGGGAAACATCACTGAACAAGGCAATGTTGGTGTGTCTTTCCACTGCCATTGATCCAGGTGATGGCAGCCCTATTTACCGCCACCATACTAGAAGTCGCAACTCCATTTGCAACGATTTTGCCGTAGCAGCAGATCTCAGTCTTTGCACTGGTCTACCTCTCTTCGGGGAACCTCTAGTTGACAGTTTCCTCTTTCAACCGCCACATGCCAGATCCCACCTTGGCTTCAACCATTACCGAGCTGTGTGAAAATCAGACACTGATGCCTTGACGCATTATCTCTAGACCTCTCGTCAGATGTAGGTGCAGTCAAGCGTCAGCAACAATACCTGTCATTGAGGAAGCAGCCAAAGACTTTCTTGGATATGGCCATTGTTGTGCAATGGGCTCATCAGCCACAGCTGCCACAATTGCTATCACTTCTACTCTTCTAAGCAATGGCAGTAGCAGCCTTCTAGGGAGCAGCAGCAATCACAACTGCCGAGACCACCGGCGGTTTGGACTGCCATTGCCATTTATGGTTAATCACCCCTAAAACATACACTCGTCACACAGTGTACATATTAAATACATGCATTTAGAAGTTTCATGGTACCTTCATGGAGAATGCAACAAAACTGATTCCACAATGTGTGTTCACAAACATACCAATGTATTTCATTGCTTCAACATAGAAAAATTCGTAGAAGGTTTGCCAAAAAAGTTAAACACACGAAAAAATCCATGGTTAAGTGCTTTACAACTCCTCTTACAATGTGCAAAAACAGACGTACATTTGTACTCATACATGAAATGTGTTACAACTGTAAGGTATAATAGTGCCTATTTCTTGACCGGAAACACGAAAGAGCCATAACCTTCCCGAAGTCACATCCGGGGGGTTTGGGTTTTTTTTTTTTTTTGGGGCTTGCCCATGCTCCTGCTAGGCCCCGCGGTAACGGGACCCAGCAGGTTGCCTTCTATCGTGGGGGGTTTTCGGACCCTACATTCAAACCATTTGCAAAGATACACTATTGTATATCTTGGATGTTGTACGATACACATCCTCTTTCACAACTCAAATAAAATTTGACTTTGGGAGGGAGGGAACGACGTGGTGACCAATTCAACATCGTCTTGCTTCAATATAAAAAAAACTCTCTCAAAACGGTCCAATGTCCAAACCGTCTATTGTGAAACATCGACACTCAATATGTGAATATCGTTCATTGTTGCCGTTTACGAACTTCTTCGGTTAGATCGTGATCGTCGATATCTGTACATCAACGGTTTTGGACTTTGCACAAGCGATCATCCCCCTGTACATTAGTGTTTTTTTTTTATACAACCACATAAACCAGATACACTGCCCAGATACATTTCACCAATACACTCTAACCTTTTTGGGGGGGGGGAGGGGTCAGCCGGAGACCAGCCCCCCCCCCCCCCCCCCCCAAAACTATCAAAGTGTATTGGGCGAATGTATATGGTGCGTGTATTTGAGGATACATGATACACATGTAAGAAGATACAATAATGTACAGTGCATTAGTGAACAAAATAAATGGTCAACACAATACACGCCCTGAGACACTGTCCTAATGCATTCGTTGATCGATTGGTGGGGGGGGAGTGAGGCTGCCGACTACGTGGTGACTGTTTGTCGTGTGTACGGATGCCATCACATGAGAATACACTAGTGGATTTTTGCTTTTCCTTCATCACACAAAATCCATACACGGACCAGATACACTTCGCCAATACACTCGGCCTATCTAGGGGGGGGAGGGGGGAGCTTGGACTCCGGATGACCCCTCCCCTCCCCCCTCTCCCCCCGTCCAAAATGGTAGAGTGTATGAGCAAATTTTAGCTGGTCAGTGTATCCAGTCTAAGTGATCGGCGGAAGAAAAAAAAACACTAATGTACATGATACACAAGTGCACAGAACTCGTTTGTGTACAATACTCCGGTCGACCCTCCGCATCAACGGCTAGCAAGGGTGAGGATTGACAATCGACGGTGCTGTTCTATCGATACCCTATCGATGTTGAATACACAAGTGTATTTTTTGTTGTCCAACGAACAAACAAAGATACACTTACCAGCTAGACTCTCCCAATACACTCTAGCCTTTTGGGGGGGGGGAGATTGGACTCTCCCCCCCCCCCCCCCAATGGTAAAAATCTATTAAATCTACTTGTCGAGTGCATCCAATGGACATGCCAAAATGTACACTAGTACACAATACACTAGTGAATAAATTCGAGTCTCATCACGATACACGCCCCGCTACAAAGACCTGATACACTTTTGGCTTTGGGGGGGTGGGGGGGAGGCTGAACTCAGGTAGCGAGGGGGGCAAAGAAAGAGTTTGGAACATATGGCAAAAACATTCTCGATAGCAATGATTATGTCAACATTTGGTTCAAATGAGACATGTTTGCTCCCGGCATCTACAAATAAATGTGCATAAACTTCGAAAACAGAAATACGTCTACTAAGGGAAACATACTTTATGTCCTATGGTTTTTCTTCGAGTTTAATTTTTTACATCCAGGTTTCATGGCAAACGTAGAACCTACATAGTTATCCATGTGAACATAACATGACTACGTCCCAACATATTTACAGGGAAGCTACCAAAATACATGTGTCTTATACAGTGTTTGTGTTGTGTATAGAAGGGGACAATGAACTTTACCTCGCCATTGCCTGCCCCTACCTACAACAACCACAACAATAATGCCAACAATTGTTGGTGATCTTTCATTGTAGAGCGTGCCATCAACATAACTGAAATGCCCTAGCATTGCAGCAGCTGGGTCAGTTGCATTTGGCCGATCCCACACTGCTACTGTTGTAGCCACCGTTGCAAGGAACCATCTCCATGCCGGAGCCGGCACTCCTCATTGCAGGCTGACCGCAGCTACAAATTGCAACAGCTGGCCATGTTCTTCTTGTTGTAGTCCATCATATAGCAGTACAACAAGGCAACGGCCTTGGCTGCTGCCTTGCTTCACGTCACCCTGGCTTCTCCACCCTCAACAGAGCTGATTCCAATGTCTCTTACAGCCACAGCATAAAGGCACCGCATCGACAACAGGATAGCAGCCTACAATGAGCAAGAGGAGAGGGATTGGTGGTTTGAATGTCGCCATTCCAACACGGGTTACATTTCCGGTGAGGAGTTTTACCCTGCCAACCATTGATCACCACCCTCCACCATGAGGAGGTTGAGGAAGATTGCGTGTGTGGCATGCTTTTCGACAACTCTCCATCATGTCAGGATGTACCGCCTCCTACACAGATACCACCAGAACAGCATCGGCTTCAAACATCGGTACTTCCTCCTATTTCCCTTCGGAACAATCGGAAACATCACCATGTCAACGTCGGCGGTACAGGGAAAGCAATACCACATTATCCACCTCTAAGAGATACAAACACATTAAAGCCTGCAACAGCCATGACACCGGCCGCATCCACCGTACCTGCAGCACCTGCATGATCGTATGTTTCTGCCCATGCATTTCCACTTCTGTCAGATCTTGCATCCTTGCCCGCAGCTTCGTCAGACGCTAGTGCTGCAGTGGCACGTTTTCATCCACAGCCCGCACATCACGTGCACCAGCGAGCATAAGAGCACGCATATTCCATTGTGGTTATTTCACTAGGGCCAGTCGCAGATGCTATAGTAAACATAGCTCCACAGGTTATGGCAACAGCAGACGTCGTTGCATCCAGAGCAGCCACAACTGCCTCCACCGTGGAATTCGCCGCCCTCTCCGTTCATGCCTCTAATGTTGGTGCATCCTCCTCTCCATCTCCCGCCTATTCCACAAAACAAATCTTCTCCACCTTGTGTTAGCAGCAACAGCCGTCTCGTCATTTCTGTAGAAATCATCTCTGGGGCTCTATGCTTGGGTTTATCCTCCTCATTGACCTTTGCCATCATTTTTGCCTATAGTGCATTGGCAAGTCTGTCGCCTCTCTTTCGGTGTCTCTAGGCACGGTCAGAATTCACTATGATTGCCTGCCTCTGGTCCCCTTCTTCCTTTCTTCTCTCCTACTTGTTTTGCTCTTCTTCGTGAATTCCTCTTGTCTTGGGTTGGGCCAACTTCCAGCCAGAAGGTCGTGCCCCCATTCCCATCCCTGTGGGGATGGGAATGGGGGCGCAGGAAACTCTAGGCTGAAATTTTCTCGGCAGAGTGGGCAACTCATCGTGATGCCTGTTGACAAAAAGAAATATGCAACACTCCAAGCTGAGTTGTAGGGTGCTCACGATGACCATCAAGCCGCACTTTCTGTTCAGCATGCTGTAGAGAAAATCTTGAATTGCAAGTATCATAATCAACACACATTTTCTTATCACCTTGACAATCTTGTTGTGTCACTTTTGTAGCCTAATTTACACTCTCAACCTAGCATCCCTGTCACCAAAGGCGTCGCTGCTCCATTTGCCTCTTGATTCACATCCATTTCCATCTCTTCTAGTTGTGCAACCCCATTATCAGACCCCATTTCCACAGCAGCAGCAGGCTGATGTAGCCACCGCAAAAGCAGTGTTTCAGTCGTATTCTCACCAATGTGATTTTGACACTCCTCCTTCACACTTCATCCCTTCTCTCTCCTTTCCTTACTTGGAGGTTTGTTTCAGTACCAGGGCCAAAGGTGAGCAGCTCTGGGAGTACTAACATGAGCCTTCTTTCCCGCCATTTGTCTTAGTCCCATGTAAGGCCACATTTACTGACTGTGCTCTTATCACAAGCAGCCCTAAAATCATCACAAATGAGATTGGGACGTACAATATAGACCTGGTCTACCGCACTCCCATTGATCCTTTTGGAGCCTACGCCTTGATTCCGCACCACAAAACTGGCATTGGACATGCTGCTCAGAACCTACTCACTTTGTAGTTAAATCAACTTGTCATTCGGGTTAACAAAACTGCTGAAACCCACTGGACGCGTAGTTTTTCACTGATGTGACTTTGGTCCTGCAACAACATCATTCATGAGGTTTTTGACATTTTCCGTGAGATCAAGGCGACTAAGCTTGACCACGTTGCCTCCTTACCGATCCCCGACAAGTCGCCTCTCGACATCAGCAGCTTGTGGAATTTCATGGCTGGGTGCCTTGTGAATGGTAGAGCCCTCTGGAGAGCAAAAAAAATTGTCCTACACTTGTTGTAATGGTCACTACTGGCTCACCCTCCTCTATGTCCTTCTCGTCCTCTCTGTCCTCTTTGTCCACCACCACTTTGGCAATACAGGGTTTAGGGGGACAAGAGAGGGATTATGGAAAAAATGGCAAGGGGAAAAGAAATGGCTCCTCTCCACAAAAACATTCATCCGTGTCTTGGTCAGTTACCTGCTAGAACTGTGGCGTAGATAGTCATTCCGCCCAAAGGTACACAGCCCCACCCAATGAAATCCACTTGGCCTCAACTATCAGCTTTCATTGGGTCTGTGCCACGGGTAGCGGGAAAGTGGCCTTATTCACATCCACATCCTCCTCACCTCACTCCTCCTCCAGCCACACTGTTTTCACCACCAATGCAGCAGATGTCTACTTCACCACTGCTACACCCAACCCCACTCATTTTCAATAGGGCTAGCCTCCTTCCTATGGAAACCCTGCCTACTTGATCCACCATTTGGGTCACACCTGCACCCCTCATAGAATCATCCATCAGAGGTCAGCGGCATACCTCCAACATGGTGATTAGCCCTCGGCCTCAAGGGCATGAGTGCCAGTTTTAGGCCTCCCTCATAGATTTCCTCCAGCAATGTCGCCTCCGTGTTGAGGGAGGGGAGAGTGTGCAAGCTGAGTTTTGGTCACTTGCATGTGAGTCTGGTGGAGCCCTTTGTGGCTCCTCATCTGGGTGTGCCCAAAGGTTATCGCCTGTTGATAATGTTTTGTGGATTGAGGACTTGTAGACTGTCACCTTGCCTCATTTTCTTGTTGCTTACGGTCAGTCCTCTTTCCTCAGTCCCCTTGCTGCCACTGTTTTTGTCAGTTACATTCACCCACCCGTTTCCTGTCTCATGGCTTTTAGACTCTTGATTCCGACGCCACTCACCACATGACCTCGTTGCGCTCCTCATTTTCTTCTCTTGGCCCCGTTGGTTTTTTCCTTTTTTTTTACCCGGTTGAACCAGTTTCTCCCCATTCAGGGGGCCGGGTTCTCCCTAATGTGTTGCATGTGCGTGTCCTTCATATCAGTCTACTCTTTGCCATACACTTGACGACCAGGGTTTGAACTTTTCTTACAGTTGTGGTGTTGCTAGTGCGACTTCACGTTCCATAAGTCATGTGATGCTACGTGATTTGCGTTGTGAGAGTCTGTTCCATGTGCCCTCGTTTACATATGCATCCTCCAGGCACCCCTTGGTACTTTTCATGTGATCACTCCTCCCTGTCCATGTTGAGTTCTTACACCACCGCTTGTGCTACATTCATACTTTTGCCATTGACGGCCTTGTCCGTACCCAACCAGCTAAATGCCTTGATGCCTCCATGTTTCCAGCATCCTGTCTCGTTGGCTACCTTGACTGTGCTCAGGGGAAAATGCATCTTTGCCCCCTCTCCACATCTATGTCTTGCACATCTCATGCCCTTGACGTTTTGTATGATGACATCGTGGGGCCACTACCTCACGATGCCCTTGGCAGCTTGAATCGCTTCATTCTGTGTCTTCCTAATGACTACGCTTGCATGTGCTGGATCTTCACATTGCATAACAAAAACGACGTCTGTTTTTTCATTTACTCATGGATTCCTCTGGCCGATTTGGCCTGTGGGCCCTGTCTCCGTGTCTTTTGGTCTGACCATGGCAGTGAGTTCATGGGCCCCAGTGTCCGATTTCTTTCTTCTAGTGATGTGTCTGGAAGCCTCCACTCCCTACACACCCAACAGAATGGAGGCTCCAAAAGCTACAACCACACCCTTGCTGGTGGGTTCACACTCTTCTCCTTTCATCCATCCTTGATCCTCTCTTTTCCATGGAATTCATGTCATACATGACGCAGTTTTGGAAGCATACCCCTCACGAGCCCATTGCCCGCCATGTCCCCCAGTTTGAGCGCTTGTTTGGTCGTCATGGTGACCTTAGTCTTCCGCTGTTCTAGGGTTGCATCATTGCTGCCTAGCTCCCTCAGGACCAGAGCAATGGAATATTTTTCCCGTGCTCATCTGTGTCCCTTCCTTTGGGCCTTGTATTTCTCTAATGCCTGGCGATTATGGGACCCAGACCAGTGTCGTGTCATTGAGTCACATGATGTCCTCATCTTAGAGGATTTTTTTCTGTAAGACTTGAATTGTCCAAGAAAGATCAGGTGTATAGAAATGCATTGGCAATGCTTGAAAACTATTATGTAATGCCTAGAAACACCTGGGAAATTCTTGGAAATGCTTTGAAATGCCTCAAAGTACCTGGAAATTCCTTGGAAATGTTTGGCACTGAATGGAAATTTCTGGCAAGGCCTAGTGATACCTTGTGATACCCGGAATTACCTTTCCATGCATGGCCAATGACTCACAATGTTAAAGTGTGTAAGAATTCCTGGATTGTTATTTGTGGTGCGTGAGAAATTTGTGGAAAAACCCAAGAAATTCTTGACAATATCTAGGATATGCTTGGGAAATGCATGATAATACCCACAAATACCCAGGAATGCTTGAGTAACAGATGGACAATGCCTACAAAATGTCTTGACAACGCCTAGGCAAGGCACCACTTCTTCTATAATTCTTGTTAATGCGTACACATTCCTAGAAGCACTTGTTAACGCCTACAAACGCTTGGCAATGACTGGAAACACATGAGAATGACTGACAATGTCTGACAATGTCTTGAAATGATAGGAAAATGCATGGGAAATACCTGGGCAATGTTTGACAATGCCTTGCAGTTCATGGCAATGCCAAAGAAGGCCCTATATTACCTTTACAGGCCTAGGAATGATTGGAAATACCTGGCTATGCCTAGAAATATCTTGGCATTGACTGGGAATTCTTGGAAATGCATAGAAATGCTATAAATGCATTAATAATGAACTAGGAAGTTCTTGGGATTGCCATGCAATGCATGTAATCCTGAGGCCATGCATGCAAACACCTACAAATAGATTGGCAATGGCTGGAAATGCTTGGAGATGTCTGGTAATGCCTAGCAGTTCTTTCAAAATGCCGTGGAAATTCCTGGAAAATTCTCAAAATGCCTTGGAAATGCTTTGCAATGTGTGGCTACTACATGGGAAAACCTAGATAATGCCTCGAATGCCTAGTAGTGCTTGGAAATGTGTCAAAATGTTTGGCAATGCTCGACAATCTTTGGATAATGTTTGGATAACTCCTAGGTAACTTCTGGCAATGGCTGGGTGATGCATGGCAATGCTAGAGCAATGCCTAGTAATGCCTGGGCACAACCCGGGAAATGCTTGGTAAAGCCTGGCAATATAATGTATTCCTTGAAAAATTCTTTACATTATTGGTAATGATATGCAATGAATATGAAATGCCTGGAAAAGTCTAGGATTGTCTGGCAATGCATTGAAATGCCTAGCATTGTATGGAGATGCCGCAGAAAAGCCTAGGAAAGAGGGTGGCAATGGCTGAAAATACATAGAGAATTCTCATCAAATATTGGATGATTCCTTGCAATGCTCAGGTCATGCCAAGTAATGTCTTATAACACCTAAGCAATGTCTTGCAGTGCCTGCAAAATGCCTAACATTGCTTGGAAATGCCTAGAAAAATGCTCAGAAACTGTGTGCTAATGCCTAGCAATGCCTGGCGATGCTTGGGAAATGTGTGGTAGTGTCTTCACAATGCCTTGCCAACACTTAGTGCCTGGACAGTTTCTGGAAAACGTCTTGACAGTTTTTGGCAATGCCCACTGATTACTGGAAATACCTACTCATGCTTGACAATGCACGACACTCTCAAACAATGCATGATTAACACTTTGATATTCCTCAAATTTTCCGGTAATGCTTTCACAAAGCCTGGAAAATACCAGGGTAATGTCTGGTAATGCTAGGGTATGGTGGAAAATGCCTAGGAATTTCCGCAGATTGCCTGGCAACGCCCAACCATTTCCTTGTAATGGTGGGTAATGCATAGTCTTGCCTGGGAAATTTTTAACAACACTTGGATATCCCTTGGCAACACCTACACAGTTTTTTATAATGCCTCGTCAATCTCGGCAAAGCCTAGGAAATTCCTAGAGATGCCTAAGCAATGCCTTGAGTTATCTGGAATTGCAGAGGAAATGCCTGGAAATTCATGGACAATGTCTCACATGCCTAGACAATGCCTTGCAAAATGTGGACAGTGCCTAGCATGCATGGAATGCCCAGTTAATGCTCTGTAACTCCCATGGAATGACTGGGAAATGCTTGGCAATGCCTAGGTGATGCTTGGTTCTTCCCGGAAATTCCTAGAAATGCCTTGCACTACCTCAAAAGAGCCGCTATAATACATTTTAGTGCATGAAGAAACCAGTGCAATGGTTGGCAATGTCATGCAATTCAAATTCATGCTTTGTAGAACCGTGGAAATTCAAAATGAATGTCCATGTAAAGCCTGAAGATTCTTGGCAATGCCAAAATTACATGGCAATGTCTTGACAATACCTAGGAATGCCGAAGAATGTGTGGCAATGCATGGCAGTGCCTGGCTATGCCTTGTCATGGCGAGTGTTGATTTACAATGCCTATGCAATGCTTTTCCATGCTTGGAAATGCTCGGCAATGTCATACAATGCTGGGGAAATGTTTAGTGTTGCATGGACAATGCATTATCATGCTTTGTAATACCTAGGAAATGCCTTGAAATATCCAATAAATTCCATAGAAAAATATGAGAAATTTTTTCATTGAATGCCCTTGTAATTCCTCATAAATACATAGAAAACAACTAGGAAATTCTTAAAGGGCTTTACACTGCTATAAACTACGCGGCATTGCAAGTGTCTGGCAATGCCAAAAAATGCTTGATGATGCATGGAACTGCTTGCACAATGCTTCGACAATGCCTTGTATTGCTTGGACAATGCCTCGTGATGCTTAGACATTGCTCGAGAATGCTGTTAAAACTCCTTGAATTGCCTTTGAAATTCTTGGTAGTGCCTGTAAATGCTTGCATATTGCCGTAGCCATTTCGGGGGAGACATGGAATTTCTTGGGAAAATCTTGGCAATTCCTGACAATGCCTAGCAATGCCTAGAAGGCCTCACAACGGTAGCCAAGGATTGGCAAAAGTTCATGACAGTGAAAAACCACCTGGAAATGCATGGAAAATGCATGGCAACATACATCAGTACTCTGTAATGCCTTGACAAAGCATGGCAATTCTTGGCAATGCTTGGGCTGATCTTAACAAGGCCTGAAAATCCCACACAGTGGTTAGAAAATGCCTTGCACAGCTTTGAAATGCATTGTACTGCACATGATTTCCTAGCAATGCCTGGCAACACATCGCAATGTATGGAAAGTTCTTGGAAATCTGTGATTCTGGATAGGATTGCCTTGAAATATGTGGAAACACTTGGCAATGCTTGCGTCATGCTTCGTAACAATCTGATTTACCTCGGAGCATACCAAAAAAATCTGGTGCAACGCAACAAAACACATGGGCAATGACTAGGGCACACCCGACAATGCTTTGCAATGCCAAGCATTGCCATGATATGCACGGGGAACTCTTAGAAATGCCTGAGAATCCATCGGGAATGCAAGGTATTGTCTGGTTATCTCTGGCAATCCTTCGTCAAGGCTTGAGGATGAAATGCCTGTACTTGGCAGTGCCTGAGCACGCCATGGAATGCATGAAAATGCCAAGAGATTCTTGTGAAATGCATGGTAATGCGTGGGAATTCTAGTGTAGTACGTGGCAATACATTGGGCAGTTTTTGGCAATGCATCGCAATGACGGGAATTGTGTGGGCAATGCCTTCTGATTCCTTTACAATGCTTGGGCAATGCCTCAAGGATGGCTATGCAATGTCTGAAAATGGCTATATTTTATATGATGATGCATGTCTAGACTTGGAAGAGTCCTAGCAAATGCATGGGAAACTCCTTGTTAATAAAAGGAGGGGGAGGGGGGAGTTGCAGAAAAATCTTAATGAGTTAGAAAACAACAGCATGAAATATAGACATGGACGCTCCTCTCTGTTCGGAAGTATTTGTGCCAACTGATTTGTGCCAACTAGTTGCTTGAGGAGTAAGAAATTCCTTAAAGAACTTGACCTAAGGAGTAGTTCCGCATATCTGAGGACTTCCAAAAGACAACTCTCTATACTCATTGCATGCAATTCAAGTCCACTGTCATGCGGTTACAAGTCACAAGTTCCATAGGGAAATTCACGGCAGCAGTTCATAACTTCCTCCAGCCGTATCTCAACAATGTTGTAGTCTTCTTCAGCAAAATCTTGGATAAAGTTCTGTAGACTTCTCAACGGTGCAGGAATTCCATAAACATGTTCCTCGATATCCTCCATCCTCCCACTTGTTGATGGATTTTATTGAATCAGGCTCTCACGATACAACCATAGCCGCCACTCGCCTCAAGCGCCTAGGGGTACAAGTGTGCATTGTTTGTGTTTCTACACCGTACTTGCATCCTAATTGCACCCTACTTACGCCCTACTTGTGCCCTATTTGCATCCTAGTTGTGTCCTACTAATGTACTACTTGCGCCCTAGTTGCGCCCTAGTTGTGCCCTAGTTCCGTCCTAGTTGCACCTGAGTTGGACACTAGCTACGCCCTAGTTGTGTCCTAGTTGCGTCCTACTTGTGCCCTAGGTGCGCCCTAGTTGCGCCCTAGTTACGCCCTAGTTGCGCCCTAGTTGCACCCTAGTTGTGCCCTAGGTGCGCCTAGTTGGGCACTAGCTACGTCCAAATTGAGTCGTAGTTGCGCACTAGTTGCACCCTAGTTGCGCCCTAGTTGTGCCCTAGTTGTACCCTTGTTGTGCTCTACTTGTGCCCTATTGGCACCCTAGTTGTGCCCTTCTTGCGTCCTATTTTTCCCCTACTTGTGCCCTACTTGCATCCTACTTGTGTCCTAGTTGCACCCTAGTTGCGCCCTCCTTGCGCCCTACTTGTGACCTACTTGCGCCCTAGTTGCGCCCTAGTTGCGCCCTAGTTGCGCCCTAGCTGTGGCCTACTGGCGTCCAAGTTATGCCCTTGTGCCTCAATTGAACAGTAGCTACGCCCTAGTTGCGGCCTCGATGCGCCCTATTTGCGTCATACTTGGGCCCTAGTTGCGCCCCAGTTGCACCCTAGTTGCGCCCTAGTTACGCCCTAGTTGCGCCCTAGATGCGCATAGTTGGGCACTAGCTACGCCCTAGTTGTGCCCTAGCTGTGACCTAATTGTGCCCTAGTTGCACCCTAGTTGCGCCCTAGTTGCGACCTATTTGCGCTTTACTTGCGCCCTAGTTGTGCCCTACTTGCACCCTAGTTGCGCCCTACTTGGGCCCTACGTACTCATAATGCACTGTCAAACTGAGACTTTGATGAGAGGCATATGGGATTTGGGTTTTTTCTTCAAATCCTGGGCAAATTGGGCTTCCTATTCTGAGGTAGGGGTGGATAAGGTATTTTGCTCTAGCATTGGGGGAAACGAGGGTCATACATGGGGAAATGGTTGGGGATCCACATTTATTATCCACGAGTTGGCAAAGATGGTGGGCCTGCGTAAAATGATGGATATCTGGTTGAAACCCGTCAAGTTCTCGGTGATTCCACCTAGCTCTTGGAGGAGGGGGGTTGAGACTTCCCCGGCTCACGTCCACTTAATGTTTAGAATAAGGGGCAGGGTGGGTCCTGGGAGTTCCAAAAATTTGAATGATTATGTTTTCCTCGCTGCCCTTATGAGAGTTAATAGGTCGTTGAAGGCTACAAGCGTTCGAGCCTATCTGATTCCTCATCGAACGGAGACTCAAACGTGGTGAAGGTGTTCTAAGTGACAGGCCGACCTGAATGGCTGGATGGTCGCTTTAACGCCCGATCAGTTCAGGCTGTCCTTGTCTTCTACAATGTCAAACTATTTGCGTATTCTCCACTGACAGCGCTCAGAATTTCACTTTGATGATGGCTCAATTGAAGGATCTGTTTCTCCTTGCATCTTTTAAGGTCATATGCTGGTGTTAACTCATTTTTAAGTTAAATTTCAACTTGTTTGCTCTAAAAACACATGGGTCCTCGAAAGCTTGCCGTTGGGGCGACATACGAGGTGGAAAGTTTACGTCAGGTCGGAGTCTGGTGCTGACGCGATTTATTGGCAGATCAATCCTGTATTCATCATTAATCACCACATCTTTGATAGGTTACAACATAGATTAGGCGCTCGCCATGCCCTAATGTCTACATCGTCGTCAACTACAGTGGCGACTGGTCATGTTATCGCCTTGGACAAGTTTTCCCAACAGCTTTTGGGGATAAATAATCCTGGTTCCGGATTTTTCCTCATCCAAGGTGTCGTGCTTTATACATTTCAAAAATCTGAACCTACCTTGCTCCTGGCTTTCCGGAGACGCAAACATGGCTGCAGTGGTTGGAGTTTTTTTTTCCGACCTGAACGGCTGGACAGGTTGCTTTGACGCCCGGATGATCCAGGTCGTCAGCGCTCAAGCAAAACACTCCTGTTTTGGCGTGATTGGCCTCGCTGGCCTTCCAATAGTGACGATGGTTTGAACTTAGGATTCATTTTGTCTTTTATATCTATGGTAAAAATCCTGCACGAATAAAATGTGAAAAAATGTGAGAAAAAATGCTTATAGAATTTCCTAGTTGCTCGCAAGGTAGTCGTTTGGGCGATGGACATCGTGAGGCTTTCACGTCAGGTCGGATTAATCTAATGAACAGATGGAACGGCTGAGGAAACGGGCGGTCAGAAATGGCCATCACATACTTTGGAAGTAGTTTTCTCGAACAGGAGCTTCCCAGGCCTGCCCGTCCTCGACGTTGCCGAATGTCGTGGTGACTGGTGAGGTCGTCGTCTCGCATAAGTTTGCCCTTTTCTGGGGGATTATTTCGCATCGATAGTTCAGCTCCTATTTGTTTTCCTTTTCGCCCTTACTCGAATCGCAACGGCCCATGCTGACGGCATGAGCACCCTCGACTCATGCATGCGCTCAAGACACGACGATACATTGTGTTCGGCATGCCACTGCACATACTCTTGGGCCCATGGTCCTTCATGATCCACCATGCTCCCACTTTCTACGATAACTTCATCGGTCTTGTCCGGTGAGCGTTCCGGCTCTTCCATCATCCGTGCCCCCGCAGTTCTAAAGACACTTATCCGGACAACCCCACCCCCCCCC
>SZWC01008783.1:61644-92166 GCA_023375785.1 Penium margaritaceum
CAGATGCTCCACCTCTTCCAGCACTGCGTCTACCTCGTCCAAAGCTATCTCCCTCAGCTTGGACGAAGAGGAAGGAGGAGGAGGAGAGGAGGAAGAGGAAGCGGAAGAGGAACAGGAGGAAATCGAACAGGACTCGCCATCGTCGGCTCTCACTTCCGGAGCAGGGAAGGAGGAACAGAGGAGGAAGAGGAGGAAGGAGAGGGTCAATGGCTTGAAGAAGGGAGGGGAGCGGGACTGACAAATCCGTGCCGCCATTTCGCCGGCACAAAAATAAACTGAGGAGCGAAAAAAGTTGTACTAGCAAGGGCACGCCTTTTCCTTCTCTGCCCTCCACCTGAAACCGAACGAATCAATCCAACAAGGGAGCAGCGGAGGAGTTGTTTTTGCAGCACAGCAGTTCGACCGGATGCAGACCGGCTACTCCTGTTGGCCAGAGCGAGATTCAAACTTCTCTGGTTATTTTTGTTCCCGTGGTCATAACCAAGAGCGACATTCAAACTGCGCGGTGGGCTCGGGAACTGGCAGGTCCGCCAGTCACTGAGGGATGAGCCATGCTGTCGATTTGCAGAAAAAACACTGCGGCGAAAACGAGTCAGCTTTCAAAGGACAATGTATGGTCCGCAAAAATGTGGTGGCCCATAATGAACGAGTCCACTTGGCTGTAAACGAAGGCTTCTAAAAACTACGAAATGTCAAAAGCCGGCAGATAAATCTCCCTCACGCAGTCAGAAGGGTGGGAAGAAAGAGGATAGCGACAACCACAGCAGATGACCCCTACTGAGGGGCGTGCCGGCGCTTACGGCGCATGTTGCGCCAAATGAATTTCGCAGCGCGCTTGGACGACGACCTTCTACCGAACGGATCTGACAGCACATCCTATGTTTCTGTTTTTTTTTTTGGGTTACAAGGTAACCCTTTGCTTTCTTTCTTGTGTGTGTTTGTGCCCCAGGAAATCATTCACCAATCAGGGTGCTAGAATTTGTAGGACTGTATGCCCCTCCACGTCCATGGACGCCCAGCTAGGGTCGACCCACTACAAAAAAATCACGGGCATCCACCTAGATGTCCGGACAGACCCCGGATAGTAAGGAATCACCTGTCCAACGACAGAGCAACAGCGTAAGGACTGTACGTTGGGCCCAACCTTGGTCTCGCCCTGTCCTGTTTCACGGAGCTGGTCGTCATGAAAAACTCTTGTGACTTGTGAACCCAGCCTCAAACAGGGTCAAAATGCAAATGAAAGAAAAGAAATTCAACCACCATCATAGAAGAAGGTCAATAGATTACATTCTACCTATTATTACGTCATATTAGCTTTCATAACATAATGAAACATTCAAAGCTCATCCAAATTTGTCAAATGGTTTTTTTTTGTGAATTTCATCATAAGGATGTGAAACTAGAATGTTCACGATAGAAGAGCAAATCAATCTCATTGAAATGAATTCATCATGAGAAAAAACAAAACTCATGGGAAAAAAAACGAGAAGAAATGCCTTTTGAGGTTCTTCTTCAATATGTTGGTGAATTGTTATACATAAAGTTGTATCGTCAAGCGCATTTGTTCAATTCTTGGTTTTTTTTTAGCTTTTACATCCACACTAGCTGGAATGAATCCAGCATAGCTTAAGGAAATTTATGAGAAGTTTGCCCAAACCATACACAATGTTTAAGAGCACGCATGGACAAATAAAGAAAGAGTTTCAACGAATGCGGGTGACATTTGGCAATCAATTTACAGCCAAATTTCGATTCCACGGACAAGGTAAAGTCTCATGGCAAACCTTCCATTACGTAGTCCGGATTGGGGGCAATTATTTAGCCTCTTAAAAGATGCTAATATGAATACTTTTGCTCGGTTACTATGTAACCCTATGCACACTTTGAGTGCAAATCCTGCCTCTTGTTTTTTTTTTTTTCGTTTTTTGGTTTGTTTTGAATTTTTTTTTTGTGGCGAGGATAGCCTTAGAGGTGAAGGAACTCATGCTGCACCCTTAAAGACCATAAAAGGTAAATCTCTGGCGAGAGCTTTCAGTCAAAGACTGTGCCCTATGCAACTTATGTTGCACCAGTTTAGGTACCCACGGAACCCTCGTTCCATGGTTTGTGTGGGAGTCTCGTCCACTAACCCTCACCCCTAAGAGTATCTTTGCCACGGGTCATAACCCTATGGCTGGGGGTTCAAAGGCAGGTTTTAACCTATCCATTGAAGTACTCGGCCCCCCGATGTGTTAGAATTGCTGCACCAAATTTGCTTCAAGCATGGGTGTAGAACGAGGTGAGGTGGGGATAGTTTTTTTTGTCTATTTTACAGGTAGGTGTGAGAGCCGAGAGTTGTTTTACCATGGTCGCGACAAGGTCTTTGTTTGGTGATTGGTGAGAACTAATGAGATTCAGGTTAAGGTTTTCCATGACAACCCTGATAACATTGAGACATAAGAAGGCAGTGGGATTGGGCAGAGGAAGTAGTTCTTTCATGGATATTTGGCATCTGTCCAAATTTCACAAAAGCTTATTGCTTGTAAGAGTTGCCACCACCCGAACTTTTGGTGGTGGTGTAGGAAGAGGAAAACTGTAGTGGTGTTGTCTTGACAAATTATGTGAAAGCTCTGTTTGAGTTTGGTGAAAACGTGTTGAAGCTTTGGACAATGTTCGAAGGCGTGTAAAATGTCTTCACTATATAGGCCGCAATGTGGGCAGATGTTTTCAAAGGGATGAGGGAAGAAACGCAATCGATATCGTGCTGCGGATGAGAGTTTTAAGCAGAGTATCCTTGGGTTTGACTGGTATGGTTTTTGAGGAAATGATGTCTTGTAGGGCCTTGTCTGTTGGTTCAGGGGTACCATCCTGTGCCCATTTGCTTTGGTAGGTCACGCGTTTGATGTGTTGTTCGATGATGATGTTGTAAATTACCATTAGTTTTGGAGGTTTAGGTAGATCGAGTCTCCATGCAGGGATTGAAACACTATTGCAATGACCGAGGAATCTGCCATCTCTAGTATGTATCGGTGTCCAGATACTCAGATCATGGATTGGGGTGTCAGGATGGTCGGTGGTTGCAATGTCTAGACTTGGACTGACAGTGTACGTGGAGGCATTACACCCGTCATCTGTCGGTGTGATTTTGTAAATGAAGGTAGGGGGTTTGTTCGTGTACGAGGTGATGCACCAGTACTCATGCGATGAGGAGATGTCTCTTTTCTGAAGAATTATGTCAGCCCACTCCTTGGGCATTGCACGTTTGACCTTGTCTATGACATATTTTCTTGTAGGGTTTTTCCGGATGGGAAAAGTGACAGTTGTTGATGGAAAACATGTTTTAGTTGATATTCTCTTTCAAGTAGGAACCTCTCCCTTTTGTCCAGTCCAAAAGGTTTGCCGTTTGGTTTCACAATGAAACGGTTAAAGGCGTCGTATTCTTGGAGTAATTCTTGCCTTAGCATAGTTGGCGGCAGAATTGTTGGTTTGGAGGCTAGAAATGGGTTAATGTATTGGTCCATCTAGCATTTTGATGGCCTTTGAATTTTAGGATGTCCGGGTGTGAGAGGAAGAAATGTCCCTTTTTGAAAGAGCTGTTGGTAGTACATGCGACATTTTTCCAGGCTTCTTGTGTGGTAGATAGGAAACATCCTATGTTTCTGGGCCACTGATCGAAGGTGAGTTGGGGTGGGGGGGGGGGCTTCGGGGTGTCTACCTTACCAAATATGCAAGCCCTGCGGCTGAACCCGGCCGAAGAGAAACATCTTTATGGATAAATTTGTCCGAGGTGCCTAGTTCGACACCCGTCTTGACGCTGACTGCCTTCCGTCCGAATTCGTATTTGGATGATGCCTTCTCGCTTCCTCTTTGACCAGAGAGGTCTGTATTGGGAGCGCTCTCCAATTGGATGTCCGTGTGAGGGGCAGAATGATCATGTTGAAAGCCTTCAAATTCATGCATGGAGCGAGACGAATGGATGGACGAATAAGCTCTTTCGTCACATTTCTACGCCTCTCACTACCGGCAAAATGTGACCAAAATGTTTCTTTACATCATAAAAAACATTTATAGACGAATCAAGAACACAGTACATGTATCGTAGGCCAATAAGAGCAGCCTTAGAGTCCGCAAAATCTGTCACTTAGATAATCCTCGCGGTTGGGGAATTTTTGGGTATTGTTCGTCGGTGCTTTAGGATTGGAGCTAAGTCCACGCGAGATATCGGCAAGCTTGCTGTAAAAACATCAATGTCGCTATTGACTAGGGTCATAGGTAATTTGGTTGTTGGATCAGGACATGCGAAAAACAATTTTGACAGTAGCAGGGCCTTATAGGTATGCGGCATGGTACAAAGCATCAATGAGACATGACAATTCGCGAACGACATTTTCTACGATCGACTCTTCAGAACAAGCACCTGCCTTTGTCGTGATTCAAACTTGTCAATTCGCGTGCATGCGGGGCACAAACAAGGCAGCCCGAATGTAGTTGCCCTATCTTTATTTGCGAAAGAAATAAAATCCTGAGTGTCTCCACCAAAGGGTAAGAGGAGAGCTGAAGAAATTATAGGTGCTCACTGATGTGCAAACAAGGTAGGCAAAATGACTAAGAGCAATTTGACTCAAATAGTACTATGGTCCAAAATAATCCGTTGCCCATGGCTTCAGTCGACTTATACATGCTGCCCATAGTCGAAAACGATATGACAGCGGTGCCCATGTTTTCGAATGTCCGTCTGAAAACAGAATTCGACTTCGCTCTCGAGGTCGGCGAGTGCCGACCTCGAGAGCGAAATCGGCGACTTCTGACACCGGCCGAACCGATGTTAGAAGATACCATGATGCGAGTTTTGGAGTTCACAAGTGCGAACTACGAAACTCGCGACAGGGTAACACGCATATCGCACCCCCCCCAACATCAGACAAACCCCCTAGTGACACTGGGGGGGTTGGGTTTTTTCTTTTTACTTGCCTGGGCATCTGCCGGGCCCCGCGGTAGCGGGGCCCAGCAGATTCCCTTTCATTTATCACACGTGCGCTGCATCTCGCAAACCCCCCCAATAACATACAAACCCCCTAGTTACATTGGGGGGTTTGGGTTTTTTTTACTTGCCCGGGCATCTGCCGGGCCCCGCATTAGCGAGGCTCGGCAGATTCCCTTTCTCCTATCACACGTGTGCCGCATCTTGGAAACCGCCCCCAATAACAAACAAACCCCCTAGTTACACACGGGGTTTGGGTACTATTGTTTTTCTTGCCCGGGCATCTGCCATGCCCAGCGGTAGCGGGACTCGGCAGATGCCCAACGTACGACGCATCTTGCAAACCACCCCAAACTTACGACAAACCCCATAGCTTAAATGGGGGGTTTGGCACTATCATTGCGAGCTCGCAGGGAGGTTTTGCCGCGAAACCCCTCCTGCGAGCTCGCGACGACAGGCGAAGTTTGACTTCGGCCTCGAAGTCGAAATCCACATGTCGAATATGTTAAATAGATGAAACATGTTACAACCGTGCCCATTTTCGCTCGAAAAGTTCAAAACATGGGCATTGTTGTCATGTCGATTTCGACTATGGACAGCGCGTATAAATCGACAGCAACAATGGGCATGTAACGACTCCGTCCTAGTACTATATGTAATTCTACCTTTTGTTTTCAACCTTCTTCATCCAAGAGAAGAGAGGTTACATGCAAATGTTTTCGTCAAGAATCAAAAGAGAATGTCTTCAGGAGTTTTTTAATCAGAGAAATGGAAGAATGTGGCCATTGTTCTTGCCATATGAGATGAAAATGCATAAAGGGAACAAATTACAAGGAAGCCTTGAATGGGACAGGTTTAAGGTATTTTTCTTAAGAAAAAAATCAATTCAATATGAGGCGATTTCTTGGAAGAGGTGAGAAAAGGATAAAAGGCGGTTTATGAGATAAATAGTATTGGACATTGAAGCAAGCAATGATAAATGGTCTCCTCTTGCCGGCAAAAGGAACAAATGCCATGCCATTTTGCATCTGGAAATTGGCTGTGGTGAGCTATTTGGGTGGAGAAACAGGATCATGGTCATGGTGTTCCTTGTTGAGAGGTCAAGGGGGAGGTCAAAATCTGACAACGAACATAGTGTTGTGATGTGAGTCGTCTCGTCTAGTTTTACAACTTACTGTGACCACTCGGCCTTGTCCATACTCGTGCAGATCAGTGATGAAGGCCCAGCTAATGCCAGAGCATGGACGCATGGTGGCTCCACCTACCAGAAACTGCTTGTCAATTGCCACGACATCCCAGGTGCTTGCTGGGGTGCTCTGCAGTTTTTTTGCAATTGCTTGAGTTTTCTCAGTGGACTATCTCTCGAGCCCGATTTTCATGTTTTGTATTGTCTATCCACCGAGCAATGCCTAAATTTTGTGTGTGACCAGCGTCCGGCTCAAGATTCTACATCTCTAGGTTCAGACAATGTTGTGTTTGTGTGCCTGTGCGTGGAGGTACACCATGGTTTTGGACCGGTTTTAGGACAAATTGACAATGCCGCATGCATCACCCGCCTTGCACCGCGCCAGGTATTCATGCTCTGAGATTTGCACATCTCTCTGCATTGCTAAGCTATCGGAGCTTACGAGATTTGCACGTCTAGCCTAACCCTGCTGTTTCATGCACTTGTTGGTTTTCACGCATCTCTCATTATACTCTGTTGTGTCCTCCAGGCTTCTGTACATCGAGGTGTAGATGACTGACAATGAGACACGATGCTACTGGAGTGTCGTCTGGTAGACCCGACGCACGTTGAGGCCTACACACAGTTTGCTAGAGCCTCCTCCGTCTGACGGTCAACGTGCTCAGCTCCATCGGCAAACCTCCTCGACAGTCGTGCCGCTAGCGATCATTGCCACTGTAGTTATTATCTGCATGCGTCGAGTGCTGGACGTGACTACACCATTGCGTCTGCAACACTATGTTCTGCTTAGGGTCCAAGTTTCATGTTGATCGGGCACTGTTGTTACCGGGGACTAGTGTAAACGCTGCCTGGGTCTAGGCAGCCATAACTCCTCTCTGTTGTTTTTCTAGATGATTCTGACCACACGACTGCGTTTGCAGCATTGGTGTTATGGTATGGTCCAGTTTTTAGGCAAAATGGACGACACCCGGGTTTTGGCCTGTCGGCCGTGTGGTAGGGCTCACCAAGAAAACCCTGATAGTAAGAAAATAGGTCATTTTTCTGATTGGCCAGAAAGGTGAGTAACAAGGTCTACAGAGCTGGGGGGAAGTTAGAACTTCGAGGG
The DNA here is from genome assembly GCA_023375785.1 of Penium margaritaceum. Lineage (NCBI taxonomy): Eukaryota > Viridiplantae > Streptophyta > Zygnematophyceae > Desmidiales > Peniaceae > Penium > Penium margaritaceum. The sequence continues at coordinate 68,896 of SZWC01008783.1, forward strand.
GTCTCCCATTGTAGTTCATTCTCAGTTGCTAATAAGTTTTTTTCAGTTTCCACTGCCTTCCTGGCGCTAACTCATTGGCGTGCAGTTTCACTCTCACAAACTCAGAGCAGTGGAAGGGGGCAATAGTCCAAAGCAACGAGCGTGGGGCCATGCCTGCTCTAGTAGTACTATAGCCTCAACATGCCTCTTTAGTCTAGGTTTCTAGCCTATCAGAACTCTAGCGCATCAGAAGCACCATATGTGAGTAGCTGCAAGGCGTACAGGTCCCAATCTATGTTGGCAATCCCAGAAACGCACCTGTACAGGGGAAACTCTGCCGGACTTTTCCTGTCAGAGTTAGCTTTGTGGTTGGCATTGTCAAAACGCTGTAGACATAGGGAAAATGCTGCCGAATGTTTTTTGGCAGCGCTCATCCCACGATGGCGGTAACGTTGGCGGACTCAAGGTCGACAACGTGACGGACGACACTGCAACAACACCAACGCATGCGGCGACAACGTCACAGACGAGGGGAGTGACCTCCCCCACCTCCCCTCCCTGTCTTATGGAGCCACAACAGCAGCTGCGTAGCCAGATACTACGTAGCAGAAGTAGTAACAACCGTATCAACAGCAGCAGTTGTTGCAGTAGTAACAGTAGCCTTGCTGCAACCTGGCTCCGATACCATGTTGAACGGGATAAGGTGAGGGGGAGGGGAAGGCCGTGGGAGAGAAGATGGAGGAGAGGAAAGGAGGCGGGAGCCGGCTGGAGTTGGGAGTCAGCCGCGGGGCTAACTGTCCCTCTCGGTTATCAAGGGGATGGCCTCTCGAGAGCTGTGAGGGGGGAAGCGCTCGCGAGAGTTGTGAGGGAGGATCGAGCTTACGAGGACTTAGAGCAAGAGAGGATCGAGGTAAGAAGAGTAAATGTTTTTTTAGAAAGAATGAGTGAACGAGGGCAAGGACAACACCCAACCGGGTCGGCCTCGCCCAGCAGGTGACGTCAGCAGACTAGAGCATGTTGCGCGGCGCAACATGCTCGAGTCAGGGAATTCCTATGCCCATGCAAGTGGCGGGAGGGGGGGCTTTCGCTCCCTTACGAGGAGGGAGCGAAAGGCCCTCTCCTTTGGCCCGAGTGCGCCACCTGACTAATGCGCAGGTCAGAGGACATGCGCTGGCTCCCAACAGCCAGATTTACGAGGGGCACAAGTGCAAGAGTCAACCTGGTGAGACAAACCTGACTAGCCGGGTGAGCAAAGAGTAGGACTGAACTAGGCGCTCTAACACAAGCAGCAACAAACGTTTGCTACTTTAACAACAACAAGATCCACTACTGCATAATAGCAAGAGCAAGAGCCGTAGTAGTAGCAACAACAGCAGCCACAACAGCCACAACAGCAGAAGCAACAGCCATAGCAACAGTAGGAGCCGCTACTATGTAGAAGCTACAGCATTAGCAAAAGACGAAGCATCAGCAGTTGTTGTGTAATAGCACCCACAACAGTAGCCACTATTACACAGTAGCTTCCACAACTGCGTAGCAGTTGTTGCAGCAGCTACGGTGCTAGCCGCGTTTTTGCGTGGAACGGAGCGGCGCAGCCATGCAGCCGCGTAGCCACGCGGCCACAGAGACACGCGGCCATGCGGCCACGCAATCAAGCAGCCGCACAGTCGTGCAGCCACGCAGCCACACAACCCCGCAGTCGCGCAACCACGTAGCCACGCAACCACGCAGTCACGCAACAACGCAACCACACAGCCACATGACAACGCAACCACGTAGCCTCGCAACCATATGGCCACACAGCTTCGGAGCCACACAACTACACATTTGCGCATCTGCTATGTAGTCACATAGTTCTGCACGCACATAGCCACATTGCCACACAGCCACGCATCCACACATGCACGCAACCATGCAGCCACGTAGTTGATGTTGTGCCGTCAACTGCTACTGAGGTCACTCCTGATGTCAGCCTCTCTGTTGATGTCACTGGTAACGTCACTACTGACATCAGCAACAAGATGAAAAGAAGAAAACCTGGGAGAACCATGGCTGAAAGTGAGGAGGGGTCTTCCTCTGCTGGAGGCCCCACTAGCCCCCCCTTTCAACGACAAGTGCGGCAGCCGCAACAGCAATAGTAGCAGCAGCCACTACTATTGTAAGAGTAGCAACCTTCGCTACAGCATCAGCAACAACACTAGTAGTAAATGTAATCACTACAACAAAAACATCCTCCATTACAACATCAGCAATACCGGCAGCAGCCATTACTACAGCACCTGCAGCAACCGTAGCAACAGTAACAGTAACAGCAACAGTCATATTAAAAGCAGTAGCAATAACAGCAGCCGTAGCAGCAGATGCAACTTCAACACCAGGTGCAACAGCCACCACCATTAGAACAGCAACAGCCATAATTGCAAATGCAACCGTTACAACAACAGGAACCTCCGTACCAGCAGCATCAACAACAGGAAAAGGAGTAGCAACCGCAGTAGTACCAACATCGCGCAGGCCTTGCTAGAGCGACGTACCTACTAGCCACCATTGACTAACAGCTTGCAACGCTCATTGAACAACTAGAAGCACTACAGCCGCTGACACCGCAGAGCCAGCCTTCGCTACAACAACAGTAGCAGGAGTAGTCACAAATATAGCAATAGTAGCACCAGGAACAGCATACATCGTGCCACATGAGCATCCCGCTACCCTTGTTTTCAGCCGTGCACGCAAGCCCGCAATCTCCTTCGCCACACAATACTTAGTGAAGCAGCACACCCAGTGCTACTAGTAGACTGTGTCCTCAAGCCTGAGTCCCACTCTGGGTGCTGTCCAAAGGCCAACGGACTTTGAAGCCTCACCCCCGCCTCTCTAGGTTGGCGACTAGTTTCTGAGCTAGAAGCTCAGCTTCCGCATCTAGGCGCAGGGTGAGGGCATGTGGCCATACTACGTCCGACCATACGACTCGACTCAGGCGGACCGGGTGTATGATGCAAGTCACGCCGTACGTGCCCTCCTCTCCATTGCCCCTCCGGCTACACGTCTTGCTTTCGAGCCTTTCTCGGCGACTTTGCCACTGCGGCCTCCCCGATCCCGCATCAGCATGGCACATGCTCCCGTACCCCCACCGACTTTCTAGCGAGGTCGAGACCAGCCTTCTGCTCCGAGAGTTCAATCCCCTCCACATGGGGGAGGCGGAGACGGTCACCTCCTACTGGCAAGGGGGGGAGGACATCCTTTGTCACCTCATAGATGTTGCACCACCCCCTCTCTCGATGCTCTAGACCATCAAGCGCGGTGCCATCAACGCCTCTGCAGACGTCTTCGTGCACTAATCTCAAGACATCCTTAGTGGGATGGCAGCCCACGGCACCCTCATGCCCTAGGCTTATGAACACTTCCTTCGGATTGAAGAGGCTCGTCAGGAGTTTTACATCCAACGCACGGAGGCCTTTGCCTCTCCTGCCATTGCCCCCATAGCCAATGCTGCTCCTATAACAGCTGCGTCTTCCGATACTCCATCGTCGGGCATCAAAAAGCGTAAGGGCAAGAAGGGCAAGGGCCAACAACAGTAGTCAACCAGATCCAGTGGTGGCGGTTTAGTTCGCCACAATTGTGGCCAGCCAGGACAAGGGTGGTACACTTGTCCGCTACTGACAGGCAAGGCGCGCGTTATCGCCACCATGCTTCGCCAACGTGAACGCCTTCTTGCCATTGTTGCCGTCATAGTCGCCAACCCTAATGTGTCATTCTTGCCGGAAAGCTTCATACTTCCGACTATCGCACCCTCCCTACCTTCGACAGTGTCACCGTAGCTTCGTTAGTAGGATTCGGCGCCCACCCTTCCGCTCACGGTGCCTTCTTCCTCCCTCCCTGGCTCTAGTACCATCACGCCGCAATCGGTCTGTTTCGTCGGACCCTCCACCCGTGAGTGTCATTTGAGCACTCTATCACGCTCCAGCTCGGACTACCTTTCCCTCCTTCCCAGGGAAATGCAAGCTGCATCATCGTTAGTTCTCTTGTCCTGCCTTACATGACATTGTTATTTGCGGTCATGTCCAGCATCTTCGTCCGTCCAGTCGTCTCCCTCCCTTTCTGCTCCCCTTTGTGATGACGTCGCCTAGGTAGATGACCGGCACTTTTGGTTCGCTCCCTTGTCCACCGCGTCTGCATTCCTCACCTACTACCTTGTGTCCGTTAGTGATCTCGCGAGACCCGTCTAGGATCCGGCTGAGACCTGGATCATCGACTCTGGGGCCACCCCATCACATAACGGCTTCGTGTGAGGCCTTTAATTTCCTTGGTCCCGTTGCCAATGTATCTGGTACCTGGATACATTCTAGTCAGGATTTACCCATTTACGGTGTTGGTATGGTTCGTTTTCATGGACCCATTGGGGATGTCTTCTTTACCAATGTCCTCTGCGTCCTTGGTCTTGAGCGCAGCCTCCGGTCCGTAAGTGCCCTTGACCATATGAGCATGGACGTCCTGCACTAACGTGGTGTTGGAACTGGGTCGTTGTGTCCGTCCAGCCGCGTTGTCCTTCATGCCACCGCCTATGGCAACGTATGGCACATCTCGCGATTGTCCGCTCTTTTCTCCATTCCCTCCCCATAAGCCAACACCGGCCACGTGTATATCACCAGCTCGCTCTCTCCAAAGCACACACGTGATGGAATCCGTCGGGGAGCACGCCTGCTATGTCCTGACTCTCACCAACGACTACTCCCGCTACCGCTGGGTCTTCTGTCTTCGGTAGAAGAGCGATGTCACCCCTACCATAAGGGGCTGGCTTGTCTGGGCTAAGCAGGAGTGTGGTCGCCATCTTTGCTGCTTTCGCTTTGATTGTGGGGGTGAGTCTAGTGGGGAGACCACACTCTTCCTCGCCTCCCGTGACATCCATTATGAGACGTTTACACCTTACAAGCCAGCCTAGAACGACGTCTCTGAGCGGTGGAATCGCACCATGGCCAATGCCGTCCGCACCATGCAATTCAAGTCTAGTCTCTCTGATGGCTTCTACTTTGATGCCATGACCTACATGACATGGGTCTCGAACCAGATTCCCCACGGAACCCTTCCCCGTCAGTTCACACCATACCAATACTGGTGTGGCACGCGGGCCGACCTCCGCCCGGCTCGTGTCTAGGGTTGCGTGGCCATTCTATGGTTGCCTGCCCCACACCTGGGCGGCAAGCCCAAGCCTTGCGGATGTCCATGCACCTTCCTTGGTGTCTCATGACAGTCCAAGGCCAGGCGCTTATGGGATCCCTCACGACACTACATCATCAAGTCCCGGGATGCCCTCTTCTTTGAGGACCTGTTTTCCCGCGACCTCGTATGCTCCAATGCGTCGATGTCCCTCTCGTTGCATGAGGGAGTGGTGGGTCCATCCTTTATCCAGCCACTTCCGGGTGTTACATCATCTGCACCCGCTGATCCCTCCTGGTCGACTGTCCTGTCCGTGTCCGCAAGCACCTCCGAGCCGGCCGCCCCATTCGTGTCCGCAAGCCCCTCAGGTCCGGCCAACCTGTCCGTACCCGCCAGCCCCTCCAAGCCGCCTGCCCCATCCGTGCCCGCCAGCCCCTCTGGGCCGGCCACCCCGTCCGTGTCTACCAGCCTCTACGGGCCTGCCGCCTCGTCTGTGTTTGTTAGCCCCTTCGGGCAAGCTACCCCGTCCATGTCCGCTAGCCCCTCCGAGCCAACCGCCCCATTCATGTCCGCCAACCCGTCCGAGCCAACCGCCCTGTTTGTGTCCGCTAGCCCCTCCTGGCTAGCCGCCCCAACCGTGTATGCTGGCCCCTCCGGGCCAGCCGCCCTGTCTGTGTCCGCCAGCCCCTCCGGCCAGGCCGTCCCAAGTGTGTATGCCGGCCCCTCCGGGCCAGCCGCCTCGTCTGCGTCCACCAGCCCCTCTGGACCGGCCGCCTTGACCGTGTCCGCCGGCCCCTCCGGGCCGGCCGTCCTGTCTGTGTTTGCCAGCCCCTCCGGACTGGCTGCCCTTAACGTGTCCGCCAGCCCCTCTAGGGCGGCCGCCTTGTCCGTACTCGCACGCAACACACGCGGCCCAGGCGGGAGCCTCCAACCCAGGCTGTCATTGAGCACACATGCCGTTGCCTTGCATCCTCTCGCGCCACGACCCCCGGTTGCTCCGCGCGGCTCCCTGCCTCCCGGCACACCCACTCCCAAAGTCGTGAGTGAGGAGCCTGGCACCAAGGCCCTAGGCTTGGCCACACTGGCAGACGTTACTGACCTACATCTAGGGTTTGCTTAGGGCTATGCCATACTCCATTCGGAGCACCGACTTGTTGTCATAGCTACGCTCACGCGTATGCCACCTGGGTCACAAGACGCATACGCCCTCACGTTCCGCCCCACGGAACGCCCAGATGACCCAGCCACCCTACGTGAGGCTCAAGCGTCTATCGACACCACACACGGAGAGGCTGCAAGCGCAGACAAGCTTGCTTCCATTCGGAAACATCATGTCTATAAGCATGTCGACCTTCCCCCTGGTCGAAAGGCCATCGGTGCCAAATGTGTCCTCCGGCAAAATTGGAAGCCTGATGGATCTTTGGACAGTTACAAGGCTCGTCTTATGGCCAAGGGGTGTGCTCAGGCCCCTAGGGTGGATTATGACTAGATCTCTATCCCAGTCGGTCGTTCTCTACAAGCCGGGCATTGTTCAGCTTGGTTGCCCAGCACGGGTGGGAACAACACCAGATGGATATGGATGAAGCCTTTTTCCATGTTTCAAAGCAAGACGAGGAGCTTTACATGGTACAACCTCCAGGCTTCAACGATGGCTCTGACAAAGTTTGGAAGCTGCGAAACACCCTCTATGTCCTATAGCAGTTACCATATGTTGGAATCAGAAGATCAGTCATAGGCTTCTCAACGGCGACATCTTTCGCACCACGGCAGACACCGCGGTGTTCATTAACCCGCGAGGCTAACCCTTTGTCACTGTCTTGGTCTCAGTTGTCGACCTACTCATCTCATCACCGGATGCAGCTGCCATTCAGAGGGTCAAGGACCTTCTGCATGTTGCCTACCAAACGAAGGACCTAGGGTTGGCACGAGTCTTCTTGGGCATGGAACTCGAGTATGATCCCTCCATGGGTATCCTACATGTCCATCAGGTTGTCTATGCCCAGACATTGTCCGGGCGCTTCACCGAGGACATGTCCCTCGTGCCGAGAGCATCCTCACCCATGTCCACTGATGGTCAGGCAATGTTGAGGAGCTCTGATCCTGTCGTATTGGGGGAGCCAATAGATGTGACCTTGAATCTGCGTGTCATCGGGTCACTAATGTTCCCTGCAATGATAACGCATGCAAACATTGTATTCGCCGTCAACCTCCTGGCCCAGTTCTCTTAGGAGCTGCGTCACCTCCACTTTGAGGCCATGATCCGAGTACATCGCTATGTCATCTTGACCCGACGGCGAGGCCTTATGTTCCATCGACAACCGTCCGTTGTTGCAGAGGGCTATGCCGACAGTGATTGGACCAGCAGTCCACACGGTAAGAGTCATACTGATTGGATTTTTCTTGTTGGTGGCACGAATATGTCCTAACGTAGTGGCAGGCAAGGATGCATTGCACGCATCACTGCTGAGGCTGAGTATATTGCCCTTGGTTCTGGCGCATGTGAGAGCGTGTGGCTACGTCAGGTGTTGTCCGAGCTACGTCAGTCAGTCTTGTCCATCACGTTGCACTGTTACAATGAGAGTGCCATGGCCATTACCGACAATGACGGCGTGCATCACACACACACAAAGCACATCAATGTTGAGTATCACTATGTGCGTTCAATGTTGAATGACGGTAGCATCAACATTGTGTGGGTTGAGACAGCACGGCAGTGTGTTGACTTATTGACCATGGCACTGAAACGTGACTCATTCAAGAAGGCTGTGAGCGTGATCGGTGTGCGTCCATAAGTTCCTTCCTCTATCTTACCCTATCCGCTTGGTCTCTGTGCACTACGCCTATGAGTCATTGGGGAGTGTTGGTTTTCACGCATCTATTACTATACTCTGTTGTGTCCTCCCTGCCTGTGTTCATCAGCGTGCACATGATAAACGGTGATACACGATGCTGCTAGAGTGTCATCCGGTGGAGCCCATGCATGCTGAGGCCTACACACAGTTTGCTGGAGCCTCCTTCCTCTGACAGTCAACGTGCTCAGCTCCATTGGCAGGCCTCCTCGGCAGCTGTTCCATCAGCGGTCACTGCCACTGTACTTGCTGTCTGCATGCGTCCAATGCTGGACCTGACTACACCATTGCGTCTACAGCATTATGTTCTGCTTAGGGTCCAAGTTTCATGTTGATCAGGCACTGTTGTTACTGGAGACTAGTGTAGACGCTGCGATAACTCCTTTATGCTATTTTTCTAGATGAATTCTGACCACACGACTGCGTTCGTAGCGTCAATATTATGGTATGGTCCAGTTTTCAGGCAAAACAGATGACGCCTGGGTTTGGGGCTGTCGGGCGTCTGGTAGGGCTCACCGAGAAAACCCTGCGATCCAGAAAACATGTCATTTTTCCGATTGGCCAGAGAGCTGGCAGATCTGGGGGGAGCTAGAACTTGGAGGGGTCTCCCATTGTTGTTAACTCTCAGTTGGTAATCAGTTGTATTTAGTTTCCATTGCCTTTCTAGCACAACTATTCAGCGCGCAGTTTCCCTCTCACAGACTCAGAGTAGCGGAAGGGGGTAGCATTGCAAAGCAACGAGTGTGGGGCCATGCCTACTCTAGCGGTACTGCAGCCTCAACACGCCGCTCTAGTCTAGGTTTCTAGTTGCACCTCGTTGCTTGCTAGTGCGCTAGCTAACTGAATAGTGTCGCCACGTTAGTAGCAGCAATAATAGGAAGCTTCCTAACAGTTTTTGACAAGGCTTCCTTAGATAAGCCGCCCGAGACTGATTGCCTTTTTTGCGTCCAAGGTGAGATGCATCACTGCTCTTACCCTGACTCCTCTCGGGCACTACCTCCACAATTGTTGGTCTAGTAGGACCTTCTTCGTTCTCTCCCAGTCAAGTTCCTCTCAGATTGGGGTAGATATGTCCTCACCCTGATCGATGACTTCAATCGGATGCGGTGAATCTATAGACTCCGTCATAAGAGCGAAGCCACGCTGGCGGTCTGTCTTTAGCTGGTGATGGCTGAGTGACAATCTCTTCACACCCTGCACACGTTGTGCTCGGATTGTGGTGGCCATTTCCTACGCGAGATGGATGCCTACTTTGCTGAGCACAATTCTTTTTACCAGCTTTCTACCCCTACTACACCATATTAGAACGGTTTGTCTGAGCATTGGAACTACACCATGGAGGAGTCGATTCATGCTATGCAATCTGAGTGTGGTCTTCCACAGTCATTTGCCGTTGAGGGCTTCTCGTACATGACGTGGGTCTTGAATCGCCTGCCGCATGGTCCGCATCCGGACCATGTCAGGCCGTACGAGCTGTGGTATGGCCATCGTGCCAACCTCCATTCCTCTTGCATTTGGGGGTCCCTCGCATGCCTCTGATACACAGAGGACCAGTAGGTGTCCAAGGTCTCACCTCGGGGTTGCATGTATACTTTCCTTGGCATCTCTCCGTGGTCAAATGCTTAGCACTTTTGAGACCCTGCTCGCCATCGCATTGTCAAGTATCAAAATGCTCTCTTCTTTTTAGCTCACACCTATCGTAACCTATCTAGCATTCTGTCTTTGGCTGCCATCCATGTTCCTACCTGTGTGGCTTCTTGACAAATGGGGGAGACTAATCCTGGGGATGGGTCCATCCCGGCCTCCTCACTTGCGGTCCGGTCTCTGGCTACCGACAATCCATCCATCGTGGTTGTGGGTCTAGTAGGCTCATCAGTCCCCTATGACACACCTCACCCCGTGCCAGTGTCACATTCCTCTGGCACACCTGATCGCGTGCTAGTGTTGGTCCCCCCCGACACACCTGATCACGTGCCATTGTTGGTCCCCTCTGGCACACCTGATCCCGTACGAACGTCAGTTCCCTCTGGCACGCCTAATCCTGTGCCTGTCTCCGTCCCCTCTGGCATACCTGCTCTAGTACAAGCGTCAGTCCCCTTTGGCACACCTGATCCTATGCCATTGTCAATCCTCTTTAGCATGCCTGATTTCAAGCCAGTGACAGACTCTCCCGTCTCACCCACTCCCGTGCATGCATCTGTTTCCCCTGTGGCTATGGCCCAACAGCCTTCTCCATAGCCTAAGGTGAGCTCCTCATAATCGGGCTCTTCTTGCGAGCCCAGTGGGCGACCATTGGACTCAAGGGCTTTATGGACTACTGACTCAACACCTAGATGCCCGAATCATTGTGTTCAGAGTGGTGAGCCTAGCACAAAGGCCCTTTGCTTGAGTGTCGAGGCGGACTATACTGAGGAGCATCCAACATGTCTTGTCGTCCGCGAGTTGGTCTCCTATGAGTTCTTGGTGGCTTACAATGTTGCAATTGACCTGGTTGTGATCAGATTGAGTCTAGAGGCATGCGTTTTGGCCACCCGGAGTTCTCCCTCAATGACGCTTGATCCAAGCACATTGAAGGAGGCACCGTTGCTTGACAATGCAGAGCAGTGGCATGCTGTTCACGAGGATGAGCTGAGAGTCATCCACGAGCTCAGTCTCTATGAGCTTGTCGACCTCCCGCCTGGGCGAAAGGCTGTTCAAGCCAAGTGGGTCTTTTCCAAGAAAGTGAAGCCTGATGGCACACTAAATCACTACTAGGCCAGCTTGACGGCCAAGGGCTTCTCACATATGAAGGGTGTGGATTTCATTGTCACGTTTGTACCCTTTTGTAGCATGACTACCACTCTCGCCCTAGTCAAGATAGTCGCTCACAATGATTGGGAGCTGCACCAGATGGATGTGAACAACACGTTCTTCCATGGCATTCTAGAGGAGGAGATCTACATGGTCCAGCCACCATGCTTTGAGGTCGGTGACAAGGTCCGGCGCTTACGGAAGCAGTCACCTTGGTACTAGAACCTAAAGATCATTGGTACAATGGCACGTTGACCCATCTCTCTTTCTCACATATACCACTAAGAGCTTCACTACCATCCTGGTCTACGTGGATGACCTTTTCACTACTTCCCCTTCAATGGAGGCCAGAAAGGAGTCCAAGGTAGTCCTTTAGATTGCCTACAGAATAAAAGACCTTGGTCCTGCAACTATGTTTCTCGGGATGGAGCTCATACATGGTTGTCAGCGGCGGACACTCTTTTTACATCAGGCATGTTACATTCGCATCGTGGGAGAGCTATTTGCTGACCTCCTTGGTGCAGTTCCCACAGCCTCCACCTCTATCACATGTGATGCACAGGATGATCTCAAGGTGGATGATCCAGCACAACTGGGGGATGACAGCGGACGTGACCTCGTACTTGCGCCTCATTGGCTCTCTGATGTACTTGCCACTACTAAACAATCCAACATTGCCTTCGCTGTTAACCTCCTTGCACAGTTCTTTTAGTATCCTCGGGGGAGAGCCCTTTACACGACTATGTGAGTACTATGGTATGTGGTTTTTATGCCGTACCTCAGACTCTGACAGCTGTGGTTGGTGGTAGTCGACGGCTACCCAGATAGTGACTGGGCGTTGAGCCCTAATGGACACAGTCAAGCAGGGAACATGAGCGTACTGGGCAGCACCATTGTGTTATGGCATAGTGGCAAGGAGGGTTGTATTGCACGTAGCTCATTTGAGGCTGGGTATGTCACACTAGGGACTAGGGCTGTTGGGGCGGTGTGGCTACAACGTCTGCTTCATGAATTGCGACAGTCTGTGCCTGCGTCAATCTGTGTTGTGACAACCATAGCGCTCTTGCCATTGCAGAGAACTCTAGTGTGTTTCATGCACACATAAAGCACATTGTTGTTGAGGTTCACTTTGTACGTGATCTTGTGGAACGAGAGGTGATCTCCATCATTTTGGTTGGCACGGACATGTAGAGCGCTAAATTCCTGACCAAGACACTGGCGCGCGAAACGTTCATGGAGCCCAATTGTTTTTTCGGGCTTTGCCCCTTGTCTGAGAGTGACTGAGAGTGAGGTGTGTAAGCATGGAACGTTGAGCATCTTGTTAAACACGTGTGTCAAGTTTGCATGTGTATGGACATGCATACCATCGGATCATGGGAGAGTGTTGTCATGTGAGTCGTCTTGTCTATATGTATAGCTTATTGTGACCACTCGACCGTGTCCATGCTCGTGCAGATCCTAGATGTAAACCCAACTAGTCCCAGAGGACTGATGCATAGTGGCTCCATCCACCAGCAGCTGCCAGATAGTTGCCACGATGTCTTGGGTGCTTGCAGGGGTTCTCTACCGTTTTTCTATAGTCGAAAGAGTTCTCTCAGTGGACTGGCTCTAATGCCCAATTTGCACGTTTTGTATTCTATGTCAACCGATCAATGCCAACTTGTGCATATTGTAACGTCCGGCTTGAGATTATGAATCTCTAGGTCCAGACAGTGTTGTACTTGGATGTTTGTGCACAGAGTTACGGCCAGAATAGTGGTTTTAGACCAGTTTTAAGACAAACTGACACTGCGACATGCGTCATCCGCTGTGCGCCGCGGGAGGTATTCATGCAATGTGCTTGTCAGTTGTCATCTCTCTCTATACTATTAAGCTTTTGGGGCTCATGCAATTTGCGGGTCTCCTTAGCCTGACCCTTGGTGTTTCTTGTACCTGCTTGCTTGCTAATGCGTAAGCTCACTAGATAGTGTTGTCATGTCAGCTACAGTAAGACTAGGAGGCTTCTTAGCAGTTTCTCACATAGGGCTAATTGAAGGATTTAAGGCAGTATGTTTTTCTGGGATTCGCTTCATATGAAAGTCAAAAGGAAAAGAGTTTAAGGAGATGTATTTAGACTTTAAGGAGGGTTATGGGGTCAGAAGAAAGAAGGAGGTAGTGTTGAGTAGGCAGGCAATTCCTAAAAGAAGATTTTTTTGTTCATAGAAACAATGGTTGGGAGCTTCTTAGGAGTAACTTTATAGGTGAGCCAAAGGGTGGTAGTGAAAGTCAAGGAATGGCAAAAAAATGAAAGCTCGGTGTTATGCTCGAGAGAAGGGGACAACTAGAAGACAATGGACATTGGGAGGCCATTATTAACTCCATCTATTTCCTCTACTCTGACCTCTCCTTCTATACGTGTTATTGGTCGCTGGCGTGTTCTTGTATGACAACTAGCACTTGCTACAGCACCACCTATGTCATGTGAGGAAAAACACTATGTCCAAAATCATATGGGCACAACCTGTCCCTTTGTGCAGCCACCCAAGATGTCATGGATGATATGCCAACCTTTTGTGCAGCCACCCAAGACTAGATGTCTCTTTTGTGATCAAGATAAGATGCATTGTTGCACCTATGCTCAGCCATAACCAGCCAATGGTTGGTCATGGCTGAGATTCGGTCATGCCTCACTCTCTAGACATTCCACTTGAAATGTGGTGGAGAGTTCCTTGATGAGATGGACATGTTCTTTGTAGAGCAAGGTATCTTTCACCAGGTTTCCGTCCCCACCATATACTAGCAAAACGGTACATCATGGCTTTGGAATCATACCATGGAGGATGCGGTATCCACCTTATGGGCTCAGTGCAGTCTCTAGTAGTCCTTCACATGACGTGGATCTGGAGTTACCTTCCTCACAATCCGCTGCCAGACCATGTCACACCACATAAGCTCTGATTCAGCCAACTTGCCAACCTCTAGCTTCCACGTGCCTTGGGCTCCAGGTTTGTGTTTGGTACACCAGGGAGTCTCAGAAATCCAATGTCTCCTCTCAGGGTCACTCGTGTATCTTTCTCAACATTACCCCATCATTGAGGGCTTGGAATCATTCATACCATCTATATCATTGCATTGTTGAGTCCTAAGATCTCCTTCTCCTTGAGGCTCTCACCTACCAAGACTTCTCTTGTATCCTCTTCAGCATGACCACCAATCATGCTCCGACCTATGTGGATTCCCGGCAGGTGGAAGAGTCAAGGGCGGTGGATAGATCTGTCCTGGCCCTTCCACCTATCATGAGTTTTCTAGCTGGTGACTATCCAGCCACCATATCAGTTAGGTCCGTGGCCTTGTTGGTCCTCATGTCCACTCCTACGTCTGTGCCTGCATCCGTCCTCGTGGCCTCCCTTCCGTCTGCCCCTATAGTGGATCTTTGGCCTCTGTCCACGTGTGCATCCCTTGGGGTTCGGGTTATGCCATTCATTACTCCAATTCATCCTCTTTCCAGCAAACCTATAGCCATTTCATTTCAGCATCTTCCCTTACAAGTACATCCAATCTGTCCTCTGTATTCACAACTGGCTCCCCTCTTACTCCCGTGCCTGAGGTGAGCACCTTGCTCACCCACCAGCCCACGCAGTCGCCTCAGTCTGCTATCCTCGATGGACCATCAGCCGACTCCCTTGGTGTCCATGTGGTCATTCCGTAGAATTGAGACCGGTGATCCCGACATGAAGGCCCTTGGACTTAGTATCTAGCTGGCACACAGCACCTGACATGCCCGATTGTTCACAAGGTGGTCACACGCAGGTTCTCCATCACGTGCAATGCCACGGCCGACCTTGTTGTGATTTGGTACATGACAGACACCTATCTTTTTCAATCAAAGCTCTCCCTTGATCAGGCCTGTTTTGGGCATGTTGAAGGATGTGCTTTTGGCAGAGGATAACAAAACTCGGGCACAAAGCCTATGAGTATGAGCCTTGTGCCTTCGAGTATCGTAATGTCTATGGGCTTGTTGGCCTTCTGCCAAGAAAGAAGAACATATAGGTGAAGTGGGTCTTTCATGAGGAGGTGAAGCCATATTTCTAAGTGATTGGCCACATGGTCCGCTTCACAGCTCAAAGACTCTTAGAGGTTGTGCGTATCGAATTCATTGATGCATTCATATGCGATTGCTACATGATCGTAAATTGTTTTTCATTTGGTTTTGTTTCATAGCATGGCAAGGAGCTACACATGAAGGATGTGAAAAATGTGCTCATCCATGAGACTCGACACGATAAGATCTATATGGTGTAGCCACCCAACTATGAGGTTGGTGACAAGGTCTAGACCCTCTTATTTCATCAAGAATGCAATGGCTGATGAAAAACCTAGCATAGATGGGAGTGATAGTAGATGTCATCCTCTTCTTTCACATCATGGGGTTCTCATGTACTCGGCCACAACCACCCAACTCAACATTACCTTCTCCAACAACCTCCAGGTGTAGTTTTGATTTTTTCCATGTGCTCGTACCCTTTATGAAGCTATGTGAGTGGTGCATTGTGTGGTCTCTACAGCACACGTTGGACCCTGCTTCCTTAAGCAGTGCTCAGTTCATTTCCAAGAAACAATCCATCTTGTTCGGCATCCCTCGAAACGTTGGCTCGTGACTGAACAGATCTCCTTTGGAAACCTTGCCTCTCAACCCTTGTCCTCGATGTTCAGGAACTCCTCCCCTATCCTGGTTTCGTATCCTTCGCACAGGTTCACCCACCCTTCGAACCTTGTCTTTCACCACCACATTTACCATCTTTGGTCTCACCGGCCTCCCTAGCTCCATGGTGTTTCACCTTCGCCCCAATTTTCCAGGCTCATATAAAACATTCCAAATGTCACCCTCCCTTAAGCTCCACCCTCACCCGTGGGTGGGTCCCCGTATAACCCAGGGTAGAAGTGTTCCTCATCTTTCTCTCTTTGGGAACAACTTGGTCATACCTCAACCGGCCCTGTTGCAGGTCCCCTCATTTCGCTTCCCCTCCCTTCTGGTGCCCTCCTCAAATTCTATTCCCCCATTCTTTCACACCTTGCCCTTACCCCATCGTGTGGAAATAGGTGGCAGGAAAAGTACCCCCACACAATCTTTGGATGGCCCTCATTCTGCAAGAAAAGTTTGGCAACCTCCCCCTCGACTATGGCACGAAGAACATCATAATACCATCCTCTTGCAATGCATTCCAGTTTCCCATCGCACACCCTTCATGAACTCTGATCACCATGACCCCTGGCTTTATTGCCAACAAGACGAGTTAAACAAACAATGTTTCCTTCTTTGCCCGAGGTTGCAGGGCCTCATTGAACGTCTTGGATTCCTCTGTCAATAAAATTTCACTGATATCCCCTCACATCCCATTGATCTCTAAAGGAGCCCAAGCGACAATATACGGCGCTTGGTCTGTAGTTTGTACTACGTGATTTCACCAAAAATGGCGAGAAATATTAGCTCAACACTCTTCTTCCCCAGTGACCAAGATGATATTAGAAAATAAAGCTTCCTTGGAAAGAATATGTATGGCTTACATCATATGTTTTCACGGAAAGTTGTGGAAAGAAATGCAAAATCCAAATAAACTCCTTTGGATCAGAATTATTTCGAAAATTTCCTCATTAAATAAAATTATATGAAAAAAATGATCCTATGAGACACCATGACCTCTATTCCCTCCCCTTTTTGTATTGCAAACTTGTGGTCAGGTTCAATCCCTAGCTTTGTTTGAGCGCTGAGTCAGCCTTTTCCCCTGAACTCCGTGACGTTAGGGGCCCAAAAAACAATCCATGCGGCTTTGTACATCTGCTCTATCTGACAACATTGTAGCCCCTGCCTGTTAAGTCCGCTTGAGGTGCAGGCTCTCGGCCAATGGACGAGCCCTTCGCGTCCAGTGCGCGTGTTCGCGCAATGGATTTCAGTTTGCGATTAGGGTGAGGGGCAGCGTGAAAAGTGATGTACCGTCTCGATAGGTCTGTGCGATGAAGGTTGTACTGCAACGCATATACTTAAAATAAGACTCATTAATCATCGCTACACCTAGCCATTTTAGATACAAACCCCCGTTTACGTGCTAACCACATGCCGCGTTTGGCTTGGAAGCTGGTTTCAAGGTTCCCGCCATCGGCAGTTGTCCCTGGACCGTGCAGCTTGCGTTTCTCGCCATCCCCAAGGGAATAACTCAGGTGCAACTCTGCATCGTTCCCTCGGTCTCCTTGCTATTTGCTGGTGAGCTTCGGCAGCAGCAGAACTATCGAGTAGCCACTACAGGCGTGCTGGTTACAGCAGGCGCGAAACGAGTCTGCTTGATCGAGGACAGGCAGACAACTTTAAGATGCTGTGAGCTTCGAATTGCAGACTTGCTTGCGGAACGTGCTTTGGCGTGCGGACAGAGCATGACTGGCCATGCCGGGAAGGCGCCGTAGCCTGCTGCGACGAAGGAACAGGACTGGGGAAGTGAGAGCGCGCCGACTGAAGGGGACGACGGTCGAAGGCTGGCGTCGTCGGTTTGTGCCGAAAGGGGCGCTTCTTTCAAAGGCGCGAGGGGAATAGTAATGTCTATTTTGGTGCTCCTGGTGGTGCTGCTCGTGCGAGAATGACTTAGTGATGGCGTGTGCCAGTCAAGACGAGCTGGCCTCATGAGCGAATCTAGCTGGGGGGGACGGAAATTGGAGGTGGCCTTGCGCTGATGCACAATCTGGAGCTGGGATCAACTTGCTGAGGATCCAACAGGCAACTTTACGCTCCCTCCGTAAGCCCGTTGCCGCGAAACGACGTCGTCTGGCCCAAATGTTTGCCACCCGGCTCGAGTCATTCTCTGCCGAGGTCTCAGACGTGGACCAGATAGCAGTCTATATGGCCGCTCGGATGGAGCCCCCGGTCTACTCTGACGACGAAGAGGAGGTATCTTCCCTCGGACTGTCAGGGGGGGTGACTAGAGGGAGAGGCGGGGCCGCTGGACCAGCAGAAGGAGGAGGAGGAGGGAGGAGGGGGCCTCCAGGTCACGCCAAGGAAATGCAGGCCCTCCAAGATCGACTGTCCAGAATAAGGCATCTGAGGCAGAAGAGGCGGCCGGATCAGCAGCACGACCGGGATACAGGAACTGAATCAGTCGGAGCAGAAGAAACGGCATTTGGCGGTCAAGATCGCAACTTGACGAACGAACAACGGCGAAGAATCAAGGCGAGCAAGAGCACGCAAGCTGGAGACGGCGACGGCGGCGGCGGCGTCGTCCCAACCGGGGTCGGGGGGACCACTGGCAGCAGTCCTCAGGACGACCAGGATGAAGATGCTGGAGCGCATCTACCTATGAGAAAGAGCCCGGACTCGAGGCTGCTGGAGTGGGCCATTACGGGCGCGGAGGTGGAGGAAGAGGAAACGCAGCTCAAGCGGGCGCTGGTGCGGCAGCGCAGTACGTCTGCGCTGTCAGAGGCAGCGGACAACAGGTCAGGGCTTGCCGGACAGCAGGGCAGTCCATGGAACGAGCGTGTGAAAGGCAGCCCGGCGGATGGCAGCGGCACCACGGAGGTGGGCAGGTCAATTAGCGCCGGTAACGTCACGGTCGACAGAGGCGGTCTTGTTCCTGACACGCCTCGGATCTCAGAGAGAAGTCAGCGCCAGCAGCAGCATCAGCATGCCGTCCCCCTCAGGCTGGAGGATGACGAGGAAGGGGATGGAGGAGGAGATGGACGGGATGTTGACTGGGAGCATAGCAGCAGTAGGAGGGGGAAGGGGCTTGTAGCCGGAGGGAGCACCAAGGGCGGCCGCCAGCAAGGTAGCCAGGTGGGGCTTGGCGCTGCACATTCTGGTGTAGGGGCTTCAGATGACAGGAAGAGGAAGAGCGGCTCCAGAGATGCTTCACCGCTGCACAGCCGTGCGGACGGCCGGTCACGAGAAGCATCCCCTCCTCTACATGCCCGATCCAGAGGAGCGTCCAGAGAAGGATCCCCGCCTCTGCATGCCCGGGCGGGAGGAAGTTCCAGGGACGGTTCACCCCTTAACAGTCGCTCTGCGGGCGGCTCAAGGTCTAGGGAGGGTTCTCCCTTGCACCGCTCCGCAGGAGGCATTAGGTCAAGGGAGGGGTCACCCTTGCATCGCAGGGTTGGGGCCACCAATTCTAGGTCTAGTGATGGCTCCCCGCCGCTGCACAGTGTTTCGGCCTCGGTAGGGTCTGCAGTGTTGCAACAGCAGCAGCAGCAGCAGCAGCCGCAGCGGATGTCGTGGCCCCCTCCAGCTGGCGATGACAGCCACCAAGCTGCAGTGCAGTGGCAGCACCAGCAGCAGCACCAACAGGGACAAGAGGCGCTACTAGGAGGGAGAGGGGAGAGCATGGGTTCTTCTGCTGAACAGCCACCTGATGTTGTGGCAGCGAGCAATGTTCCATTTGGCAGTCCAGTGCCATTGCCGCCCGCTGCCAATGCTTCTGCCAACATCCGTGCCGAGGCTGGGAAGGCGAAGGCGGATTTGTCCTCCCGTTTTGACGATGGCGGAGGATTAGGGTTAGGGTTAGGGTTGGCTGGATCAAGTCGACAGGTGGGCATGGGCTGGGGGGCAAGAAGCAGGGTTCTGCGAGACGAGGAGGGTGGGAACCACGTTGCCGGCAGTGATGAGGAGGGGTGTGAGGAGGGGATGGGTGACGTAGAGGAGGATGAGGAGGAGGAGGAAGGCGAGGAGGATGAGCAGGAAGGGAAGAGCAATTCAGGCCAGGACGCCAGGACTAAGAGGGTGAACGACTCAACTCTGTTGAGGACAGAGCAGAGAGAGCGGGAGAGGTCGAGGGACCACGACACAGGTGGCCAACTGAGGCACAGGAGCAAAGGAGCAGAGGAGCACAGGAGCAAGGGAGCAGGTTCTCGGACTGGTAATGTCTCGCAGAGCGAAGCTGATGATAGGCCCACCGATAGCACAGACTTTCCCCCAGCAGATGGCGTACGCCTTGTGCTTGACGATGATGAGGAAGATGAAGAGGTGGAGAGCGTGGGCAGGGCTGGCGTGTCTACTGCTGGGCAGGGTGTCGGGAGAAGGAGGGAGTCAGTGACGTCTTCGGCTGCGCTTCACAAGGCGAGGAGGGAGTTGGGGGAGCAGAGGGAGGGGTTGGAGCGCAAGTGGCGGAGTGGGAGAGCGGAGATGGGGCGCGCTGCACGGATGGCCGCGGCGCTGAGGGCCGCCGTGGACTCCCTGGGACAGGTGAGGGGGAAGGTATAGGGTGGAGAAGGACTCCTTCCAGTTTTTAAGGAAGGAGGTATTGATTTCAGAAAGTGTGAGAGAATGTCGCGATTCAGACTGCCTTTTGGAGCTGGGGGTGGGCAGGGAGGATGATTTTGGCGATGATAGCTGCAGGGGATCTCGTAGGGTAAGTTTGGGTACCTCTGCATTGGCTTGTCTGTCCTTGACACCTGCACGCCGTTCTGTGCACTATCCTGTGAGCGCGAGTACAGAGGTCGCACATCCAATGGCTTCCCCGCCGACTGTTGTCTTGCTCGTCGAGTGCTCAGGTTGCGGGGACCAGCGACGCTTGGAGGACAGTGGGTCATTATGCGACAGTACGGTGGGAAGGTATCCAGACACACCCTTAGACGGGTGAGGCTATGGGAGGGGTTTCAGTGTGAGAGTGGGCCCTTACCTTGAGGTGAATTCAGCCCGTGGTTAGCTGGACAGTTTAATACAACTGAGACGAATAGAACTGTCCAGATGAATATCAAATGTCTAGACGAATGAAACTGTTCTGGCCACTAAAAATTGTGTGGTCTTGTCACACAGAAATGAGAAAACATAGGGCAGCACCGAATGCTGGACAGTGTTTTGGTGCAGGCAAAGGTTGAGCTTTCCGTTGCAAAGCGAGAATGTGTTTTGTGCAAGTAGGATGCACCAGAACGCGGTGTGCATGCACGCAGGAAAGCGTGTCAAGGAATGCCAGGATGTTCTGCAGTGCGTGTGGATGCACTGTTCCTGGTTTTTTCTTGGTCAAAGTGAGCGTCGCAATCACAGCCGTGGAGTCATGTGGGACAAATACAGCTGGAAGGGAGACGGATCATTAGCAATGCTCTGCCTCATTCTTACCCGTGAAATGATCTTTCTGTTCTTACCCTGGCTTTCTCCAAAGCTGGGAAGCAACGGGAGCATTTTCATGGGGAGTCAAGGAGAGGAAAGGGGCTTGCGAGGACTTCTCTGACAGGCTTCTCCATCCTGCCCGGCCAGCTCTGTCACCCAGCCGCCAGCCACAGTCACAGCCACAACCTTACCGCAGCCATGGCCCCTGGTGGCATCACTGACACCACTGCTACTGCCTTGGCTGCCACCTATGCCACAAACCTGCGGTGACCCATCACTGTGGCAACCACTGGCACCCCACAAACACCGCCACTGCTAACCCCTCAGCCACTGTCACTGCCTCTGTCAGTGTCACCACCACCGCCACGGCCTCTGCTGCCACCACTGCCACTGCCGGCTCTAATGCCACTACCACTGCCGCCACCGCTGCCACTGCTACTGCTCCCACCACCGCCACCGCCGCTGCCACCACCCCTCCCAAATCCGCTGCCACTTCCATGGCTGCCACGACTGCCTCCGCCAAGACTGCCACCACTGCTGCCACCACTGTTTCCCCCATGGGTGCCAAACTGCCTCTGTTGACACCACTGCTGCCACCACTGCCACTGTCACTGCTGCCACCACTGCCACTCTCACTGCGGCCATTGCTGTGCAGCTCTTCCTGCTGCAGCTGTAGCTGCAATGTTGCTACTCCTGCTTTCAAACCATTTGCTACTTCTGCTGACCCGCCCCGTCCTGCCCTGCCCGGTTCCGCCCTGCCGTTTCCCGCCTGCCCCGCCCCGCCTCGCCCCACCCTGCCCCTCTGTGCCCCGGCCCGCCGCATCGGTGGGACAGGGTGGGGCGCAGTGGGGCCCACGGGGCATAAACCCCTTTCCCCAGGGAAACATTCCTGACAATATATGGGGGATAAGCATTGCCCCACCTCGTCCAGCCCCACCGTGCCTTGTCGCTCCCTGCCCCGCTCTGCCCCACTTAGCCCCTGCCCTGCCCCAATCCACCCCTCCTAGCCCTGCCCTGCCCCGCTCCGCCCCGCCCCACCCTCTGTTCTCCTCTTCTCTCTTCTCCTCTCTCCTCCGCTTCTTCTCCCCTCCTCTCCTTCGCTCTCAATACCTGTCCTCTCCTCTCCTCTCCCCTCCCCTTTCCTCCCCTCTCCTCCCCTCTCCTTCCCTCCCCTCCTCTCCTCTCCCTCCCCCTCCCTTCCCCTCCCTCTTCTTCCTGCCTCTCCTGTCCCCTACCCTCCCTCTCCTCTCTTCCCCTTCCTTCTCCTGTTCCATCCCCGCCCTTGTCCATCCCTTCCCCTTCCCTCCCCTCCACTCCCCTCCCCTATGCCTCCCCCGGCCCCTCTCCACCCCCCTCCTCTCCCCACTCTTCACCTCTCATTTCCTCTCCTCTCAACTCTTTGCTCTCTTTTCCTGGGCTGTTCTCCAGACAAGTGCTGCTTCTTCGGGCACGGGAACAGGCGCAAGCAGCGCTACCACCACACCCGGCGCCGGCCGCCTTGCCAGTGCCCGGGCAGGCAGCGCCCTGGTCGACGCGCGCCAGCTGAGAAAACGTCTGGAGGGCCTGGTGAGCCAACTTGATGGGGCAACAGACTCTGGAGGTGGTGGCGTCNGTGGTGCTGGAGGCCCGGCTTCGTCTCCCGGTCTTTCCTCAAAACTTGAAGACATCATCCGGTGGAACAACGCCGCTGCAGCAAACCTCCTCGCCTACCAACCAGAGACGCCGGACACCGTCCCTCTGTCCTCCCAATCTTCCTTCACGCGGTGGGACTCCGCAGGCCAGTCAGCCACCGATGATGCTCCCTCGTCCCCGACCTCCCTTGCTTCTTCTTCCACTATCGGGCCAGGGCAAGGCCCGAGCATGAGGAGGAGCGCAGGGCCAAGCGTTCCAGGATCTGGTGCAGGGCGGTCTGGTCGAAGCAGACATGGTGTAGGCAGCAGCAAGCAGTACCTGGCAGCAGCTGTGTATGAGGCTGCCGATCTTGTGAGGGCAGCAGAAAAGAGGGAACGAGAGAAGGGGGAGAAGTCTTCAGGGCGTGGGATAAGGCGGGGGACAAATGCTCCGGACCACCTACAGGTGGGCCATCCCTACCCCCCCCCCCCTCAACATCTCTCCTTGCCATCGGACTTCCTGCCCAGAAACAGATGAGGACAGGTGGACCCAATGGAGGTGGCGGTGTCATTAGGCAGCCTTGTGGGGTATTGAAATGAATGTGAAGAGCTTTGCGGAGCATAGAGCTCCATTGACATGTTTGCAAGGGCCCAACTGGGCACAGGGGAGGGGAAGGGGTGGAGGGGTGGCGGGGGGGAGTGGAGTGGTATATGAGATTCTGTAAGCCATGCATGCAATCCATGGGGTGTTCCTTTTCATGACAGCAGGTGCAAGCAGCAGACTCGGCAGTGACAGCTGCCAGTGCCAGAGATGAGGAGGAGGACGCCGATG
>SZWC01008783.1:94149-107462 GCA_023375785.1 Penium margaritaceum
TTGGTCCACAGGAGGAGGACAATGACGCGGCAGCAGCAGCCCGAGCCGATGGCGGAGGAGACAGGCTGGAGCGAGACGTGTCCATGGACGAGGGAAGTGAGCTTCTGGAGGATAGGACGGTGGGGGCAGAGACAGTGGACGATGCCGATGAGGGCGACGATGATGAGACGCTGTCGGCTGTGAAGGTGAGCTCAACCTCAATTTCATGTGCGCATGCACATTTGTGCTGGGCAGATACGCTATGCCCTTGACCTTTGAGCCTGGGGTGCAAGTTCAGCGGACAGCCTCAATTCCAGCTCAGCCTTGGCCACCACCCCCTGTTACGAGCAGTTAGCCTCCACCATGTTGCCGCGGCTAACTCGGCCTCCGGGAGCTGAGGACAGCCGTTGAGGAAAATCAACCCTGGCGTTCTATTTGGTGATGACGTACGCGCACATGTGTCACACCCAATGCAGTCGCCCACCTTACTCTGCGACGGTTTGCGAGCACAAACTCTTTAGAGGTCTGCATTCGCAAACCATGTTGATTGATGGCAGCATACATACTCCATAGCAACAGGTACCCAAACCCACCCTTCTTGCATTGATGCCTGATGTTTGCCGACAGTCACAATTCATGGCTGATGGCGGATGTCCTTCGCCGCATTCATTCAGCCTCACGCTCTGCGAGCACCCCCCTTAGGCAGCAGCTTTCTGCCCTGCAAGTGTAATCCCTCCCCCGGGGGCAACATCCTCATCCCTGGCATTTCAAGCCAATCTGGCGCCAATCTCGTTACACACCCAAGTATCCCACATTGGGGCGTCGATGGGTGTGAGATGTTGACAGGCACTGCTCATGATGCCGATGAACAGGAGAAAGATGGTGACGCGCTGCACATGATGCCGATGAACACGAGAGTTATGGTGACAGGCTGCACATGATGCCGATGAAGATAAGAGTTACGTTGGCTGTGAGGGTGAAAGCTTGTGGGTGTTTCGGTGCTTCAGTTTGAGGCCCAATTGCACCTGCAGCTGCATCTGCACATGTACATGCACTCGCACCTGTACGTGCACATGCACATGCGCATGCACATGCACACACACATGAACATGCACTTGCATGCACATGTACATGAACACACACATGGTCCTGCATGCATGCATGAATCTGCACTGGCATATGGACATGCACATGGGACGTGCACCTGCACATGCAGGTGCAGATTCAGGTGCAGCTGCACGTACACATGCTCATGAAAGCCGCTGATGTTCATCTTCGCATGGTCGAGCTATCCCTTCTCTCCCTCAACAGTGGGGTTTGTCGGCATAACACAGAGTCGGACTCGTTGGCGTGAATGAGTTCCCGTAGAACTCTTTCTCCCGTAGAACTCTTTCTCCCATAGAACTCTTTCTCCCATAGAACTCTTTCTCCCATAGAACTCTTTCTCCCGTAGAACTCTTGATCCCTCGTATTCCATTTCTTCTGCTCATTGTAAAGTGTGGCGGCCCATCTGGAGGAGAGTCTGCAAGTGGGCAGGATTTGTGGGAAAGGAGGAAGTGATATTCCCTAGAAAGTTCACCCGAACGAACAATAAGCATCGCCCCTGCAATGCCCTCCCTTCTGCTCTTCGCAGAGTGCGGCGGCCCACCTGGAGGAGGAGATGGAGAGTCTGCGGATGGAGCAAGAGGCGTGGGAGCGCAGGGCCAGAGCGGCGGAGCTCGAGTCTCGATCCCTGAGGCGCCAGGTTTGTTGCTGTGGTGTGGAATGGCTTGGCATACCTGCAGTCTTGCCTTGAGATGCGATGCCTTCAGAAACCTGTCTGCTTCGAACCACCTATCTTGGGGTTGGGGTACCTGCTGCACGCACGAAAACTGGACGCATGCCTCGCTGCTGGTTGAGAACTCTTGTTGTCTCTTGCTCCCTCGTGCTCGTGTGATCGCATGCCCATGCGCATACCAAAGGGAAAGGGAGAGCGTGCACAGAAGCCAGGCCCTTGTAAGCCCCTGCGCCATAGCCTGAGCAAGTCCCCTGCCCCAAATCAACTGGCACATGTGTGCGTTGTTTCCAGTTCTGCAGGACCCTCCCCTTCCCCTGCCTTGGGGCACCTTCTACTCTTATGATGCTCGCCATGCAATCACTTGGCTATGAAGCATGCCACTTGCAAGGCCATCAGAAACCCGAGCGCGCTGAGTAAACTTCTTGGAGTCAACGGCACGACTGCTTCACATTGCTGCCCTCCAGATTGCCCTCCTCCGAGTCTCTGTCATACACGTCGCCCTCCCTAGCGTCTCTGTGCTACACATCAATGTCCTCCATGTTGATGTCCTTCATGTCACTGTCCTTCACATGGCTGGTGTTGCAGGCTGTTGTGCAAACACCGTTGAAGCCTAGCCCGTCCCCATGACAGGTTTGAACTGCCCTGGTCGATCATGTTTGCCAAACCTCTCTGTGCTCGCACCTCACCTCACCTGCCGTTGCAGGTCGACGTGCAGACGCAGTCAACATCGAGCACCGAGGCGTCCCTGCGGGCAGAACTGGAGCTCTTGCGGTCCGCACGCGAGCGCACTCGCAAGCGGCAGATTGAGGAGAGGGGGCGGTGGCGCAAGGCGGCGTTCCAACTCCGCGCGGCCCTAGGTCTGTCCCTCCCGGACATCCAGGAGGTGCAGCCGGGGGAGGGCGGGCTTCTGGAAGGGGAAGAAGGGGTGGTTGAGGGTGGAAACCGCAGTCGGAAGATTCTTCAGGCGCTCACTCAATTGGTGGAGACCGAAAGCGGCCAGCCTGTCACTGAGGGAACGGCAGTTGGGATGCAGGTCGGGAGAGTGAGGTTGGCTCTTGAGGGAGGAGGGGACGGAGAGATATCTGCCACCAGTTTGGGGGATTCGGCAGAAACCATGGGGCAGCGGCAAGAAGGCGGGCCAGACACGTTGAGGCAGCAAGAGGAGCTGAACCAGTATGGTAATTCGCAGCAGACTGCTGGTGCTGCAGCGCTTGAGCAGCAGGAGCGGCAGCACCAACAGCACCAGCAGATGCAGATGCAGCTGCAGCAACAGCAACAGCAGCATCAACAGCAACAGCAGCAGCAGCAGCAGCAGCAGCAGCACATGCAATTCAGGACGCCTACTTCGGTGGAGATCCACCTCCACGCCCATGAGGAGACTGAGGAGGAGGATGATGGAGGGGGCCTGGCACTTGGCAGCCTTGAGCACGGGGAAGGGTCGAGTTACGAGAGAAGGGGAGGGTCCACAGAGGAGAATGTGGCGAGGGAAACGGCACCGCAGTGGGAGACCACAGCCGAGACTGACGCCCAAGTCATAGAGTCTCTCCTCTCTGGGGTCGGCGGAGGGGGTGGTTTCAGCAGCAGTGGCAACAT
The DNA here is from genome assembly GCA_023375785.1 of Penium margaritaceum. Taxonomy (NCBI): domain Eukaryota; kingdom Viridiplantae; phylum Streptophyta; class Zygnematophyceae; order Desmidiales; family Peniaceae; genus Penium; species Penium margaritaceum. The sequence continues at coordinate 97,499 of SZWC01008783.1, forward strand.
CGGCGGCGGAGGCAGCAGCAACAGCTTCGCCGTGCCTTCCCTCGCTGGGGCATCTGCTGCAGCAGCAGTGGCAGGAGGGCCAGTTGCCCCCAAGCTCCCTGTCAGGAGAGTGGCTCCCGTGCCCATGCTTCCGGTGCATGGACGGCGTGCTCCTGGCGGTCAGGCTGGGGTGNCAGCAGCAGCAGCAGCCACAGCAGTGGCAGCAGCAGCAGCAGCTGCAGCAGCAACAGCAGCACCAGCACCAACAGCTGCAGCAGCAAGAACAGCCGCGAAAACAACATCAGGAGCAGCAGCAGCAGCAGCAGCAACAGCAGCAGCAAGCAATAGCAGCAGTTGCCAACTTCAAGATTGGGCTGGAGAGCACTGGTACTGACATGGACCGCGTTGCACACTCCAAAGCCGTCGCAGAGTCAAGAGACAGCGCTGTAAGTTATGATGTGAGGGACGGGGGCGTGCCGCAGCCATCAGTAGGGCCCCCGCGTTTGAAGGGGTGGTCCAAGGGAGGTGGTGGTGACATCAGCAATGATGTCAGTGGTGTCGGGGCGGGCTCCCGATGGTCACAACAACATCACGACAGTGACGACGAGGACGATGATGATGATGATGATGATGATCATGATGGTGACAGCAATAACTCCGATGATGGTGACCATGTCAACGAGGAGGTGGGAGAAGAGCTGGAGACGGAGCACGAGCAGGGCGATGAGGAAGAAGGATTGGATGAGGACCCCGTGGATGGCAGTAGGAGTGTCAAGGGAGCGTACGACTGGGCAGAACAAGGTGGAGGGCAGTCAGAGGGTACACTGTCTGNAGCAGCAGGAGCAACAGCAGCATCAGCAACAGCAGCAGCAACAGCTGCTGCATCAGCAAGAACAGCGACGACAGCAACATCAGGAGCAGCAGCAGCAGCAGCCACAGCAGTGGCAGCAGCAGCAGCAGCTGCAGCAGCAACAGCAGCACCAGCACCAACAGCTGCAGCAGCAAGAACAGCCGCGAAAACAACATCAGGAGCAGCAGCAGCAGCAGCAGCAACAGCAGCAGCAAGCAATAGCAGCAGTTGCCAACTTCAAGATTGGGCTGGAGAGCACTGGTACTGACATGGACCGCGTTGCACACTCCAAAGCCGTCGCAGAGTCAAGAGACAGCGCTGTAAGTTATGATGTGAGGGACGGGGGCGTGCCGCAGCCATCAGTAGGGCCCCCGCGTTTGAAGGGGTGGTCCAAGGGAGGTGGTGGTGACATCAGCAATGATGTCAGTGGTGTCGGGGCGGGCTCCCGATGGTCACAACAACATCACGACAGTGACNGATGATGATGATGATGATGATGATCATGATGGTGACAGCAATAACTCCGATGATGGTGACCATGTCAACGAGGAGGTGGGAGAAGAGCTGGAGACGGAGCACGAGCAGGGCGATGAGGAAGAAGGATTGGATGAGGACCCCGTGGATGGCAGTAGGAGTGTCAAGGGAGCGTACGACTGGGCAGAACAAGGTGGAGGGCAGTCAGAGGGTACACTGTCTGACGGGAGGAGGAGAAGCCTAGATGGGAGAAGCGGCAGAGAGGGAAGCAGTGGGGCTCCGAAGTTTGTGTGGACGAGTGGGAGGGACAGCGGGAAGAAGCTGACGGTGCTAAGTGGAGGGGGCGTGGATGGGGGAGCTGAGAGAGGGAAGGTGCTGGTCCAAGTGGAAGAGGAGGATGGGGAGGAGGAAAAGGATGATGAGGACGATGAGCTGAAGGAAAGCCATGATGGGGAGGAGGAGGAGGAGAGGGACGTAGGGGAGGGGGAGAATGGCGGCCACAGACACGAGGGAAGCTACGGTGAAGATGCTGAGGGGGCACTGGAAGCTGGAGACCAGTTTGAAGGGAGCGATGGTGAGGGACAAGAGGAAGACGGTGACAACGTGGGAGGAGGCGCTTATCAAGCGGGAGAAGAAGGGGAGGAGCAACAGGAAACGGGGGATGAAGCTGCTTCTTCTGATGGATACTTGGAGGATGAGGCAACCGACCCTCAAGGGAGGACCATAGGAGGCCGCTCAACTTCCCTTTCTTTCCCCGAGAGCCCAGGTCGAGGGATGGGCGGCCGAGGGATGAGCAGTCCAGGCAGAACGCCCATGAGCCCTGGAAGGGCTCTCACCAAGTTTGGTGGCTCCGCTTCTCAAAGCCCCGGTCGAGCGCACCACCTGAGCGGCAGTGGCGCTAGATTTCCGCAGAGCCCTGTGCGCCCGCAAAGCGGACACGCAGACATCGAAGAGGACAACGCTGACACTTCTCGTCGAACGCAGGCCGAGCATGACGTCTCGGACCCTTACTACTCTGAGGCAGGCCGTGACCTTCCTCAAAGCCGCGAGCCTGTGGAGGAAGAAGAAGAAGAACAACGCGAGGCTGTGAGGAGCGAGTCGGAATCGGAGGGAGAAGCGCTGGTCCGCCGCCAGTCGGGTGTTCACGGTAGAGCAGGTGCAATGGTGCACAATGGTCTGCTTCACAGCGGTGCTTCCAGCCAAGCAAATGCCCTGCCGGTGCAGCAGGACTTTCCTGCAAGCGAGTTAATGCCTGCTGCTGTCGCAGTCGGCATGCCCCATTCTGCCCTCTATCTCCCGGAAGATTATGGTGCAGCAGACGTTGCTTACGACGACTCAGAGGTGGATGACCTTCCCGANCGGTCTGCTTCACAGCGGTGCTTCCAGCCAAGCAAATGCCCTGCCGGTGCAGCAGGACTTTCCTGCAAGCGAGTTAATGCCTGCTGCTGTCGCAGTCGGCATGCCCCATTCTGCCCTCTATCTCCGGGAAGATTATGGTGCAGCAGACGTTGCTTACGACGACTCAGAGGTGGATGACCTTCCCGATGAGGGGATGCCAAGGGTGAGGCTTGGGCAGGTCGGTCGCGACCGAGTGGTGACTCCTCCTAAGGCTTCCCCTTCCCCGTCCTCCACATCCCCTGCAGNTGAGGAGCGAGTCGGAATCGGAGGGAGAAGCGCTGGTCCGCCGCCAGTCGGGTGTTCACGGTAGAGCAGGTGCAATGGTGCACAATGGTCTGCTTCACAGCGGTGCTTCCAGCCAAGCAAATGCCCTGCCGGTGCAGCAGGACTTTCCTGCAAGCGAGTTAATGCCTGCTGCTGTCGCAGTCGGCATGCCCCATTCTGCCCTCTATCTCCCGGAAGATTCTGGTGCAGCAGACGTTGCTTACGACGACTCAGAGGTGGATGACCTTCCCCATGAGGGGATGCCAAGGGTGAGGCTTGGGCAGGTCGGTCGCGACCGAGTGGTGACTCCTCCTAAGGCTTCCCCTTCCCCGTCCTCCACATCCCCTGCAGTGGAGGTGGGCGTAGGTGTGGGCGTGTCTGGCGAGTTGCCTGCAGGCTTGGTGTTGTCGAACTCGCAGAATGGCAGCTCTCAAGAAGGCCGTTCGCCTCCTTTGTCAGGAAGTGAGCAGCGACAAAAGCGACAGGCCCAGCAGCAGCAACAGCAGCAGCAGCAGCCGCATTGGGTCGGAGGAGCAAATGTGAAGATGAGTGCAGGAACCGCCAAAACGTCCTCTCAGGTTCCAAGAAGCAACCCGTCTGAGTTTGAGTCCCTCGAGGAGATGTACCTGGCGGCAGGAGCGAGGGATAGGAAGGGTCTTGTGGATGGAGACAGTGCACCACGGGTCGGGGATGTAGGGAACAGAAGCCCTCTGTCTGTCGTGCTCGGCAGTGGGCAGGCATTCACTTGGAGTGGGAAGAAAGGGGATGGAGAAGAGGGGAGTGACAGCTGGGACGAGGAGAGTGGCGACGAGAAGACACTGCCCGGGTGGCCTTTGAGGGGGCGTGCTGCTGCTGCTGCAGTAGAAAGGGAAGGAGCTGAAGGGGAAAGCTTGGCGCAGGGTGGGTTGCAGGGTGGTCGAGATAGCAGTGGTAAGGGAAGAGCTGAAGCTGATGAGGAGGGAGGCAATGTTGGTGGCCGTATACGGATGAATGGCCCGAGGAGGACGACGGAGCAGCAGGAGGGCGTCAAGTTTTCTGAGAGTGGAGGAGAGTCTAGTGATGGGGCGCAGCAGCAGATGCAGCAGGAGCAAAGACAGCCGCAGCAGCGCAGCATCAGCAACAGTAGGGCAGCAGCACAAAGGGAGGGAATAGGGGAGAGTACAGAGCGACCAGGTAGTAGCGGAGGGGTCACTCCTTCCCTTTCTCTGTTCTCTCTGGGCGCACGCAGCAGCAGGCAGCAGCATAAATCCCAAGCATCAAGTCAGAGAGGGAAGAGTCCGAGCAGGAGGAATGGTTTCTACGCGACTGTGTTTGGATACGGGAGCAGTGGAAGTCCTGGAGGAGGCAGCGGCGGCGGTGGTGGAACTGACACTGGTGGTGAGGGAGTTGGAGAAGGTGGGGAGGGTAGTACCTCCACAATGCAGCTTGATGCCCGAGGGCAGCAGAGCAGCAACAGCAAAGGTAACGAAGCAGGCCAAGTTTCAACTGTGACAGCAGCTGTGGATGGCGCAGTGTCCAGTACCAGCAACCATCTCTTCTATGATAGGGCTGAAGGTGCCAGCGGCGCACCTGACATTGTCTCATCCTCTGCCTTCTCTGGCGATTCTTCTGCCGCTCCCCCAATGCCGGCCGAGGAGAGCGCGTTGAGCGCGGCCGAGGGAACCGAGGACGAGGGGGCAGGGCTGATCGAGCCCCGGCGAAGGACAAGGAGTTCCCTCTGGGGCAGCGTCGCAGCGGGCGGCAGCAGCACCAGCACCAGCGCTGCAAGCAGTGCGGCAAGCAGCAGCCGGCGGACACGGCAGTCGTATGGGCTGTCACCTGGACGCGGTTCCGGCTCGCCTGCCACACCTGTCCCAAGGTCAAAAAGCGCCACCACAACCACCAGGGGCCTTGCCACCCCGCCCCGTCGGTCGGTGATTTCGGGCCGAGGGGGGGCTGGGGGACCAGAGCCCAGGAGCGACCCTTCCAACGCCTCTGGAGCCTCCAAAACTGCCCAGGGCGGGGTTGGTGCTGGCTGGGGGGTAGTCCCAGGAACACCAACCTCTGGCAATGAATGGTCAAGTGAGGAGGGAGTTGCGAAGGAGCTGGGATTAGAGACCAGTGCTAGTCGAGGAAGCTCGCTGGGATTCGTGTGGGGTGGCGTTCGCAAGGGGAGCACTTCCGTTGCACAAGCGGAGGGACTTGCAAGGTATGATGTTCAGGACGAGACTTCGGGAGATGAAGGAACATCGGCGCTCGGGGCTACTACTGCCCAGCCGGGCAAAAGCGGCAGCTTGTTCCGACGACTGCGAAGCCTTGGAAAACCCAAGGCGAGGCCTTTGTACTGATACACTGACGTCGCTCTCACAGCAGGGTCCTGGAAAGTGCTGCGCCTGCTGCCAACCTTGCTTGAGCCCTCTTGGTAGCATGTGGATACGTGTGTGAAAGCTGCAAGGAAATACAGGCAGACCAACAACAGATGTTGACAGACTGATTGGCGGCTGCATAACTTTGGGATGTGACATCATATACACCATGTATCAACATCTTGTTGCATCGCCTGGTGATTGTCGTCTCCTCCTTGCACCCTCACATGACGTCAGCTGCATGAGTGGCAATTGCCTGGACTCTGACAACACAGGCTAGGTGGATTGAGAGCTCGTGAGAGGGAGCTAGAGCATGGAGTGGGTGGTAGAGACTCACATATTGGAACAATAGCAGCAGCAACAGCAATGTCAACAGAAATAGTGACAACGAGAGCAAAGAAGATTGTTGGACAAATTAGCACAAAGGAACTTGTAGAAATCACTGAAAACAGTATCTACGGCAATACCTAGGTTCTTGTTTCAACTCTGGAGGGAGTTGGAGGAGGTGGAGAGGTTAGCACCTCTACAATGCAGCTTGAGGGCCGAGGGCAGCAAAGCAGCAACAACAGAGGCAATGAAGCAGGCCAAGTTTCAACTGTGGCAGCAGTTGTGGATGGCGCGGTGTCCAGTTCCAACAACCATCTCTTCTATGATAGGGCTGAAGGTGCGAGCGGTATTGGTTTTTACGCATCCTCATTGTGCTCTGTTGTGTCCTCACGGCTTGTGTACATCAGAGTGCAGATGACTGATGGCGATCTTCGACGGTGATGGAGTGTCATCCGGTGGAGCCGATGCACGCTGAAGCCTGCTCGCAGTTCTCTTGAGCCTCCTCTCCACGGCGTCGTGCTCAGCTTCATCGGCAGGCTTCCTCGGCAGTCGGGCCGCTGGTGGTCACTGCCACCGCAGATGTTATCTGCATGTGTCAGGCGCTGGATCTGACTGTATCGTTGCATCTGCAGTGTCATGCTCTGCCTAGGGTCCATGTCTTACGTTACGTGGCACTGTTTGGCATCATGGACCATCGTAGGCACTGCTTGGGTTCAGGCAGCCATAACTCTTTACTGCTGTTTTTCTAGCTGATTCTCACCGCACGACTGCGTTCGCAACGTCGGAATTTTGGTATGGTCCAGCTTTCAGGCAAAACGGACGACGCCCGGGTTTTGGGCTGCCGGCCATCTGGCAGGGCTCACCGAGAAAACCCTGCTTACCAGAAATCTGGTCTAGGACTATTCTCTGATTGGCTAGTTAGCTGAGTAACAAGTTCTACAGAGCTGGGGGGGAGCTAGAACTTGGAGGGGTCTCCCATTGTTGCTCATTCTTGATTTTGATCAGTCACTTTCAGTTTTCAGCTGCTTTCTGGTGCTAACACTGGCGCACGCGTTTCTGAGTAACAAACCCAGAGCTTCCTGACTTTGACTCTAGAGCAGCAGACTAAGAGGGCAGTAGACTTAAGTAATGAGCGTGGAAGCCCGCACGCTACATCAACGCTGCTGCCCCAACCCGCTGCCCAGCTTTTCTTTCTTGGTATCAGAGCGAGAGCGTAGCAGCAGCAGTAGAAGACTGGCGTATAGGTGCCAGACAGCGCCGACGGACCCCCATACGCGCCAGTGCAGGGGAAATGCTGCTGGATTTTTCCCGGCAGCATTGATCCGCCTGGTGGCAGCGTCAGAGTTTTTCCCACGACCACTGGACAAGGGGAAATGATGCCGCATTGTTTCCGGCAGCACTGACCCCCACTCGTGGCGTGAGGAGGTGAGCGGCAGGCCGCGTCCGATAACTGCAGGCAACAACGCACGTGGCAACGTCACACAGGTGTAGTGACATGCAACAACAGCAAGTAGTGGCAGTAGCAGCCAGCAGCAGCTGCGTGGAACAGTAGCAGCCGGCAGCAGCCAGTAGTAGCAGTTGCAAGAGCAGCTGTAGCAGCAGCAGCATGAGCAGCAGTATTAGCAGTTGCAATAGCAGCTGTAGCAGCAGCAACATGAGCAGCAGCAGGAGCAACAACAGCAGCAGCAGCAGTGTCATGAACAATAGCGGCCGTTGCAGCTGTGCAGCAGTGGCCCAAACAACGGCCGCTACTGACGTCAGCATCCAACCGCTACTGACGTCAGCATCCAACCGCTGACGTCACTGTTGACGTCAGGGGGAAGCGACGGCCACAAAACCGAGGGCAGGGGAGGCGAGGGCCTCTATGCACTGGAGACGGGACTCCAGGTGAGCTTCCTCAATCATGACGAAGAGCTCATATACCCAGGGCATGAGGGTGCCCTTGGCCGCCATGGTGGAGGGGATGTCCTGACAGTAGTGGACGAAGATGTCTGCGTACGCACTGGTGGGATCGCACTTGATGGTGAGGAGCGCGGCTAGAGGGAATGGAACATAGGTGCCTAGGCGACGGAGGATGTCCTCAGCGCGTTGCCAGTATGTGGTGACTGTCTTGGTCTCCCCCATGTGCAGGGAGTTAAACTCCCGCAGCAGACGGTTGGTCTCAATGTCGCCGGACAGGCGATGGGGACGAGTAAGGACGTGGCGCGCGGCTGTAGGGTCTGGGGTGCCGCCAGTGGTAAATGAGAGACAGCTTCGTAACACTGCTGTTGCTGGCTTGGCAGTACAAGCCGACCGGCTAACTCACTAGCACACACAAGTGGAGGTGAGAACAACAAGGGGTTGACTAGGGACACAAACACAAGTGTGAGAAGCTGTAAATGTTGATCTGTGTAGAGAGAGATGAAAACTGAGGCCTGGACAATCTAAATAGTGTCAAGGACCTAGTGGATGCACACACACGCTGCGCACAAGGGTGCTATTTTCTATCAGGACAAAACAGTGGAAAAAACACAGTTTTGGCCATAACTCCTTGCAGACATGTCAGAACGATGAGACATTTGAACTAGAACGGCCGCATCAACGAGATCTACGTCCTGATAGGCTGTACGCCTATGTGCTATCCCATATCACGAATCTAAAATATATGAGAGTCTTCTGGGCGCCTGTCACCGCCGTCCGTCGGTCTTCTGCCACCGTCGCCAATCTCAGGGATCTGCACGTGAATGGACATGAGCCTAGGGGTCACCGTAAGCCGTGTACGACACACACAACAACACTTCCCCGTGACCGGAGGGCGAAACACGTCCATGCACATGCAAAAACTAACGCTATACAGAGCAGGAAACGCACAACCCGTGCAGGCAACAAACGCAGCACACACAAGATGGTATGTGAGGAATCAATCTTCAACGGGGATGGGGCAGAGTCCCACGGAACGAGTGGCCGCATGAAACTTTGAGCGACCCAGAGCCTTGGTCAGAAAATCCGCGCACTCCTTGTCAGTGCCCACGTGGATGACTCGGATCTCACCACGATCAACCAGGTCACGTACGAAGTGGTGCTCGACATTGATGTACTTTGTGCGTGCATGGAACACACCTGAGTTCTTGGCGATGAACTCCATGCTCATGTTGTCACACTGGAGAATCACGGGGGGAATGGATTGACACAGTTCATGCAACAGACGGACGAGCCAGACACAATCCGGTACACCGGCGCCTAGAGCAACATACCTTGCCTCAGCATTACTGTGTGCGATGTTGCCATGTTTCCCACTTTGCCAAGAAATTGCAGTGCCTCCAATAAGAAAGATGTAGCCGGTGCGGCTCTTGCCATCTGGACCCCACGCAAAGTCACTGTATGTGTACCCATCGAGCACAACGGACACCTGCTCGCGAAAGTACACGCCGAATCGTGCAGTGGAAAGGATGTAGCATACACACCGAACTGCGGCCTCTAGTGTAAGCAGGTGTGGAGCCTGCGCCATTGCTCAGCGTCAGGGGCTAACAAGGCCTCGTGCAGACTGGTGGGGTCGGGAGACAACACAGGTGCACTACATGTAGCCAGGGCATACGCTGCAGAGGGAGGGTCAACCATCACCATGCACTCAGTGGTGTCACGAGCATGACTGGGCTCATGAGCAAGTAGTGCTATACCAGTGGCACTGCCAAGATGAACCTCAGCGAAGCCGTGAGCACTCAGGCCGAGGGCCTTCGTACCCGGGTTACCGCTGACAACACAAAGCGTGGGACGTGGGCGGAGACGTCCGCCGGGTGCCCGTGTGTAGGGGTCCGACGAGGCAGGAGCAGTGGGCGCCGCTAACTCACATGCCGGTGTGGACTATACGGCAGGCGCGCCACTCGAGGCTGGTGTGGTCTCAACAGCCGGGGACGGGCCCACAACAGACGGATGCATGTGCGCGGCCAGTGGCCGGGAAGGTTCAGAGCCAAACACAGACGCGGTCACAAAATCCCGCAGAGCCTCAGACGTAGTAGCAGGTGCAATATCACGATCATATCTATATCTATATCTATATCTATATCTATATCTATATCTATATCTATATCTATATCTATATCTATATCTATATCTATATCTATATCTATATCTATATCTATATCTATATCTATATCCATATCTATATCTATATCTATATCTATATCTTTATCTATATCTATATCTATATCTATATCTAAATCTAAATCTATATCTATATCTATATCTATATATATATCTATATCTATATCTATATCTATATCCATATCTATATCTATATCTATATCTATATCTTTATCTATATCTATATCTATATCTATATCTATATCTA
>SZWC01008784.1:9649-63711 GCA_023375785.1 Penium margaritaceum
CATACGTACGTACGTACGTACGTACGTACGTACATACATACATACATACATACATACATACATATATACATACATACATACATACATACATACATACATACATGCATGCATGCATACGTACGTACGTACGTACGTACGTACGTACATACATACATACATACATACATACATACATACATACATACATACATACATACATACATACATACATACATACATACATACATACATACATACATATATAAATACATTAAAAGAACACACGATTACACATATACTCGCATATAATCCATGCCAAAGAATGCGTATCATACTAGAATGAAATTCTCTTTTCTTTTACATATGAGGAGCTTTTACACCGTCGTGTTTAAAAAAATGTACGGTTCAAATTGTTTTCATTTCTTCCATCACCTAGCCAACATAAACTCGCGAAAGAAAATCAATATTTAAAATTCATTTTCCTTTCCATCTCTTTTTTTCTTCTCGATTCATTTTACATGTATTTTGATCGTACTTCATAACCCATGCACGCCTTGCGTGCAACTTTGCACCCTTGTTTTTTTTTTTCTGGATTGCAGAAGCAACAAGCCTGATGTGTTTTTGGAAGGCTGTGGGGTGGGTGGTGACAATGTTTCAAATGGGACAGGGGAGAGGAGCGGACCATGATTCTTGCTAGGTAAGGTGGAGTAGTGTTGATCGCATGTGGACCAAGCCAAATTGAATGCCTTAGGCACGAGGGGGGCAAGGAAAAGATTAAGCACGTTAGGAGGAATTCCAGGGAATATGGAGATAGAAAAGGTCTCAAGCTGTTCAAACAGGGTATCGAGGCAGCAGTAGAAGAGGAAGGAGTGTTCAATTGTTTCCTCCTCTCCACAAAACAAGCAGGCGCTCATGCCATTACAGTGAAACCGGATATGGCAGGCTACATGAAGAGAGCGAAAAGGGATTTTTGTTTGAACGCCTTGCGAACGAAGGTTTGAGGGGAGAAAGTTGTGTTTGGCGCGTATGGAGTGCCAGTAGAAGTGGGTATTAGAGAATGCTTCTTGCCAACTTGTATCATACAATGGTAGGAATTTGTGTCTTTTGAGAACGAGGTAGTACAAATTGTGCAAAGTGGGAGGTTGTTGCCAAAACTAGCAAGATGAGATAGTGGGTCGATCCAAGAGGCCAATCAGACGTGTGAATGAAGATTGGGACAAACGTCTTCTTATGGGTGTCCGAGGGCCTAGCCCATGGGTGGGGCTGAAGAGTGCCTTGACTTCGGTCTGCTTCTAGAGTGACAGCAGGAAAGGATGGCAGCTGTGGGTAGCGAAAGATTGTTTTAATTTGTAAGCCCGTAAGGTCTTTGGTGGTGAAATTTGAGATGAAACGAAATACCTTCTGGGAGGAGGCACTTATACATAAAACATGTCACCAAGAGAGCAAAATCAAAGCCATAAGGTTGTCATGGGTAACATGTTGCGCAGTGGACCAAAGATAGGGTGGTTAGGGTACGATGTCTCCCATTGTGATACCTTGAGAGAGAAGCCACAGATCCTGGCGGTGAAGGCCAAACGGTTTTTCCATTCTCTTTTACGATGAACCGGTTGACAACACTGTGTTCTTACATGATTTGTTTCTACACTAGTCTTGGGGTGTTACTGATTGGATTGGTGAGTAAACATTCTTGACTTATTTGAAAGCCCTCTTCCATGTAAGGTGGATTGTAAGGAGTTTAAGTTGTAAGATGGACGCGTGGGACGAGAAGAAACGGTCCTTTTTTACAGAACTCCTCAGAAGAAAGAGGAGTGTGCTTCCATTGAGCTTCTCCAGGTTGTAGAAAGAAAAACATCCGTTTGGCACCGTGCGCCTCAAATAGGACCGTAGGCCATTCTCCCAAGCCACTCCTCTGTTGTGATTTGTGACGTTCCTGTCGACTTATACAGTTTACTATGACCACTCGGCCGTGTCCATGCCCGTGAAAATCCGTGATGCTGACCCAGGTGGTGCCGATGCGTCGTTTAGTGGTGGACTACAAACTTGGAGCTCACTGACGACGGTCCCAGAGCTCTAGACGCCGCCAAGGACCTCCTGCACTTTTTGTGCAGCACGTAGGAGTTTATCGGTGGCCTGGCCATTGGCAGTTCATGCTTCATCAAAGGCGAGCAGTGGCGACCTAGACCCACGTGATCGCACCATCGCTGAGCTCCTTCACCTTCTGGCGCTTCATTTTCAGGGACGTGCGAGTGTGTTGTCACAACTGGGTGGTCCACAGGCTGTTTGTTTGTCTATCCTCATAACTCATGATGACTCGTATGGGGGCGCACAGCTAGCATGTGATGACGGTGGGCCTGAGAGTACTGATCGGATTTAGGAGTCTCACCTTTGTGCCCTTCGTCATTCCTCCTTTCCTATTACCGAGCGCCCGTCTGAGGCCCATTCTTCCATTGCCCGTTGTATAGTGATGTCCTCTAGTCGTGATCCCAATGGAACTTGGATCATCGATTCTGGTGCCACTCATCACATGACTTGTCGGCATACTGACTTTGTTGTCCGTCCGGTTGTGTCTGTTGATTCCCTTTACACAGGCTGTGGTCAGTCCTTACCGGTTCAGGGTGTTGGGATTGTGTGCTTCCATGGTCCGTCTGGCCCCCTGTATCTTCCCAAAGTTCTTTTTGTGCCTGATCTTGAGCTCCGTTTGCTTTTTGTACGTGCTTGCACGCTGATGGGAGTCTCTGTGGAGCACACTGCAGACTCCGCGAATGCTATTGACACCCATAGCATTGTCCTTCGTGCATTTGTTGTGTATGACCTGTATCGCGTCTTTCGGATTTCTCCTCCTCCTTGCTCCTCCTCCCCTCCTGCCCGTGTTTTCTTCACTGGCCTTCTGTTTGCTGAGCACCAGCGATTGCTTCATCGTTGTCTGTATCATGTGGACTCCGACACGGTGTCGAAGCTCATTTGGACACAGCCCGCTCTCGGTCTTGACGCGTCTTTTTTCGAGAAGCCGCCAAAGACCGACTGCGTCTTCTGCACTCGGGGTAAGATGCATTGTTGCACCTACCCTGACTCCCGTTCTTGCGCGTTTTGCCCTCTTGAGTGAGTCCATTTGGACCTTCTTGGTCCTCTCCCCATTGAGTCTCTGTCCGATCGGGGTCCATACGTCCTGACTCTGATAGATGACTTCGAGTAGATGGAGTGGGTCTATAGCCTGCACCAGAAGAGTGATGCGGTTCTTGCGCTTTGTCTTTGGCTAGTGATGGCAGAGCTTCAGTCCCGCCACAAGTTGCATACTTTCCGCTCAGATTGTGGCAGCAAGTTTCTTGGCGAGATGGAGAGTTTCTTCGCCGAGCACGGAAATTTTCACCACGTCTCCGCTCTTGCTACTTCTGAGCAGAACGGTGTCTGTGAGCGCTGGAACCGCACCATGGAGGATGCAGTTTGTCTTATGCAGTCTTAGTGCGATCTCCTGGAGTCCTTCGCCTTTGAAGGCTTTGCCTACATGACTTGGGTCTGGAACCGCCTCCCACACGGTCCCCTTCTCGACTACATCACACTGTACGAACTCTGGTTAGGCCACCGTGCTGACCTGCCCCTTGCTCGCGTCTTGGGTTCCTTGGCTTTTGTGTGGTACACCAAAGATCAACAGGGATCCAAGGTGTCACCGTAGGGTTGCTTTTGTACCTTTGTAGGAATCTCCCCACGGTCGAAGGCCAGACATTTTTGGGATCATACTCATTGTTGCATTGTTGAGTCACGCGACTTGCTCTTCTTCGAGTCGCTAACATACCGTGATCTGACATCGATAACGTCGCTCTCCGTCTCGTACGTTACCACGTGTGAGATTTGTCGACGGATGGGGGAGTCTAGGCCTCTGAGCACCTCTCGCCTGGCTGATGTGTCCGTTCGAGCGGTCTCCACTTCTCGGTCTCCGGCTCTTGATGATCCAACAATCATCGTTCTCGGCCCAGAGACCTCTCCAGCACAGCCGACTTCTATCCCATTTCCCTCGCATCCCACAGGTGCCCATGCTCCTGTACCTATGTCCGCCAGTAATCCTACCTTTGTGCGTGGTCCTACCTCACGTGCTCCTACTGTCACACCCAGTCTTGTGTCTCCCACACATGCATCTCCCCGCACTGCATCACCAGTTCCTCTGTCTCAACCTTCACCAGCTGTGGTCATGCCTGTCTCTGAGCCTGTGGTGCATCCCTCGAGTCTAGGAAACTTACGTGAGCCCGGCAGTCATCTTCAACCATTGGACTCCGGAGTCCAGCAAGTGTCAGGTCCCGCACCCAGGCACTCTACTCGTAGCATCGTGAGTGGCGATCCCGGCACAAAGGCCCTAGGCCTGAGTGCCCGCACACAGCACACAGAGGTACATCCAGCGTGCCCCATTGGGCATGATCTCGTCACTCACGAGTTTCATATCGCTTGTGATGCAGCAACTGACCTGGTGGTCATCAGACCTAGCACTTCGGCGTGTGCTCTTGCCACGTAGAGCTCCCCCTCTATGGCGTCTGATCCGGACACACTGCGGGAAGCTCTCTCATCATAGGATGGTGACGCTCGGCATGCTGCCTGCGAGGATGTGCTTTGTGCCATCCGAGAGCATGGAATGTATGAGCTAGTCAACCTTCCAACTGGGAGGAAGGCTATATAGGTCAAGTGGGTCTTTTACAAGAAAGTGAAGCCAGATGGCTCACTGGAACGCCACAAGGCTTGCTCGGTCATCAAGGGGTACTCTTTGATCGAGGGCATCGATCACACTGACACCTTTGCCCGCATGACCTCAGCTCAAGCTCTGTTTGGTGTAGTGGCTCAACATGAGTGGGAACTGCACCAGATGGACGTGAACAATGCGTTCCTCCATGGCTCTTTGGATGAGGAGATTTACGTGGCTCTGCTACCTGGCTTTGAAGACGGTGACAAGGTCTGGCGCTTGTACAAGTCCTTGTGCGGCCTTAACCAATCTCCTCCGTTTTGGAACCAGGAGATCACTGCCACCCTGACTCGTGCAGGATACGTACGGCATATCACTCTTTGTTTATCCGATGGACGCCTGAGCGGTTCACCGCCATCCTTGTCTATGTCGAAGACCTTGTGATTGCGTCTCCTTCCACGGAGGGCATGAAGGAGGCCAAGGCTGACCTCTAGACTACCTTTAGGATGAAGGACCTTGGTCTTGCTGCGGTGTTTCTTGGCATGGAGATCGTGCGAGACCACAGACGTCAGAAACTACTGCTGCATCAGGCCCGATACGCATGTGTTGTGGGGGAGTGCTTCATCAACCTCCTTGGCGTAGTACCCACGGCCTCTACACCTCTCACACTTGACGGAAAGGATGCTCTGAAGGTGGACGATCCCACATAGTTGCCGGAGACAGTGGATGTGACCTTGTACCTCTGTCTCATCGGATCTCTGATGTACCTGGCCACTACCACACGCCCTGAAATTGCCTTTGCCGTCAACCTCCTTGCACAGTTTTTGCAGGCTCCATGCGCTTTAGCCTTTCACGCGACTGTGCGAGTGGTACGGTACGTGGTCTCCTCACTATACCTTGGACTCTACTTTTGTCGGCAGTGTTTGGTCGTCCTTGATGGCTGCATCGACAACGATTGGGCCTGGAGTCTAGATGGACGCAGTCGCACCGGTTACGTGTTCCTGCTTGGTGGTACTGCTGTGTCCTAGTGCAGCAAGAAGCAGGGCTGCATTGCACGTAGCTCGTCGGAGACAGAGTGTGTTGCTCTGGGTACAAGGGCCGCTGAGGCAGTATGGTTGCAACGCCTGTTCCTTGAGCTTGGTCAGTCAGTATCTGCCATTGTGCTTCGTTGCGACAACCAGAGTGCTCTTGGGATTCCGGAGAACTCTGGTGTCTTTCATGCTCGCATGAAGCACAATGCGATTGAGTATCAATTTGTGTGAGATCTGGTGGAGCGACACGTGATCTCTGTCATATGAGTTCGCACTAACATGCATCGTACTGATTTCTTGACGAAGGCACTAGCACGCTGGAAGTTTCCGATGGCCATTCTTTCTGTTGGGCTTTGCCCCTTGCTTGAGAGTGGTGAAGTGTGGGGTGTGTCTGTGTCTATGTCACGACTGTTTTTGCACTTGTTGTACTCATATCAGTGTTGCACGTGTATGGACATTTGTACCATCGGGTCATGGGGGAGTGTTGTGATTAGTGACGTTCATGTCAACTTGTATAGTTTAATGTGACCACTCGGACATGTCCATACTTGTGTAGATCCCTGATGCGGACCCTGGTGGTACTGGTGCGTCTTCTGGTGGTGGAATACCAGCTTGGAGCTAACCGATGACCAATCCAGAGCTATGGACGCTGCCCGAGAGCTCATGCAGGGTTTCTACAACATGCAAGAGTTTATTGGTGGACTGGCCGTGGGCCAGATTTTCATGTTTTAGCATTGGGTGTCCACCGTTTGATGCCGGATGCATGCATGTGACCAATTGTAGCGTCCGACTCGTGATTCTGCACCTCTAGGTTCAGACGACGTAGCGTTCTGACATGTCTGCACTGAGGTACGGCCAAAACAATGATTTTTGGCCGGTTTTAGGACAGATCGCGTGCTTCCGTGTGTGACATCCGCTATGCGCCGCAGCAGGTATTTATGACATGGACCTGTCATTTGTCAATCATCTATGCAAATGCTATTGAAGCATTATGATACTTTGCCTTGTGTCTCATAGCCTGACCCTTGCCCTTGTGTGCACGACTTGTGAGTGTCGTCACCGTGTGACTTGGCACTGACGCCTGGTCAGCGGTCGTGTTGCTAGGAAGCTTCCATGCATCTTCTCACAGATGTTGAAAAGGGGTCTATGAAGGGTCCCAGAAGCTTCAATCAGGTCGCACATACCACCCTCCCCGGACGTGATAGAATGCAACTGCCCCATTTGACCACCACTTTTGGCATGTAAGAGCTTGTTAGAAAGCTCTTTCAAAACCCTATCCATCCCTTCCATTCTCGCCTCATTTCATGCCATGTAGGTTCCAAGAAATGAAAGAATGCTATCAGATCTAGATTTTTTCCGGATTTTGGGCTGAAAAGAAAACGATAATGTTTGTTTTACCCTTTTGAAGGTTTTTTCGCACGAAACGACCGCCATATCATTCAAAATCATTTAGCGCTTAATCGCTTGAAATTTTGCCTCATTTGGACAACCTTCATGCTGGCGTCATTATTGTGAGTGATGATGTCAGCACCAACAGTTGAACAATTGTTTTTCGCTGAAACGTTATTGTTTACTTACGTTGCAAATCCTCGAGAAACGCTGACCTACCCTGACTCCCATTCTTGCGGAATTCGCCCTTTGGAGTTGGTTCATTCGGACCTTCTTGGTCCTCTTCCTGTCGAGTCTCTATCCGATCGGGGCAGATACATCCTGACCTTGACGGATGACTTCACCCGGATGCGGTGGGTCCACAGCATGTGCCAGAAGAGTGATGCCGCTCTCGCAATTCGCCTATGCCTAGTCATGGCTGAGGGCCAGTCTCGCCATACGCTGCATACTTTCCTTTCGGATCGCGTCGCCGTGTTTGTTGGTGAGATGAACAATTTCTTTGCCGAGCACGTGGTTTATCACCAGGTTTCCGCTCCTATTACTCCTCAGCAGAACGATGTCTGTGAGCGCTAGAACCGCACCATAGAAGATACGGTTTGTGCTTTTCTGTCTCAGTGCGGTCTCCTGAAGTCCTCCACCTTCGAAGGATTCACCTACATGACGTGGGTTTGGATTCGCGTCTTGCACGGTCCCCTTTTGGACCACCTTACATCGTATGGGCTTTGGTTTGGCCACCATGCTGATCTGCATCTCACTCGTGTCTATGGATCCTTGGCTTCTATGTGGTACACCGAGGACTAGTAGGGGTCCAAGGTCTTACCGCGGTGTCTTTTGTGTTCCTTCGTAGGCATCTACCCGCGGTCGAAGGCCTGGCATTTTTGGGACCTTGCTTGTCGTCGCATCGTTGAGTCCCGTGACACGCTTTTCTTCAAGTCCCTCATCTACCGTGATCTGACCTCGATAAGTCGTTGTCTGTCATGCACATTCCTACGTGTTAGCCTTCTTGACGGTTGGGGGAGTGTGAGCCTGCGAGAACCTCTCGACTTGTTGATGTGTCCGTTTGAGCCCCCTGCACTTCTTGGTCTCCAGCTCTTGATGATCCAGAAATCATCACTGTCGGCCTAGAGACCTTTCTAGCACAGCCGGATTCTACCCCTATTCCCTTGCACCCTACAGGCACCCATGATCATGTACCTATGTTTGCCAACACTCCGGCCTCTGTGCGTGGTCCTGCCTCACCCAGTCCCGTGTCTCCCACACTTGCATCTCCTCGCACAGCATCACCTGCTCCTTTGCCATAGCCCTCACCAGTTGTGGTCGTGCCTGTCCCTACGCCTGAGGTGAGCCCCTTCAGCCTAAGTTACTCATGTGAGTCCGGCCGTCGTCTTCGACCATTGGATTCCGGAGTCCAACAAGTGTCAGGTCCCGCACCTAGGCGCTCCACTCACAGCATCGCGAGTGGTGATCCGAGCACAAGCGCCCAAGGCTTGACTGTCCGCTTTGAGCACACAGAGGTACATCCATCGCGCCCCGTAGGGTATGTTCTCGTCACTCGCGAGTCTGATGTCGCTTGTGATGCAGCAGCTAACTTTGTGGTCAGTAGACCTAGCACCAAGGCATGTGCACTCACAACTTAGAGCTCTCCCACTATGGCGCCTGATCCGGGCACACAAAGGGAAGCTCTCTCATCATAGGATGCTGATGCCTGTCGTGTTTTCTGCAAGGATGAGCTTTGTGCCATCTGAGAGCATAGAGTTTACGAGCTAGTCGACCTTCCACTTGGGAGGAAGGCTATTCAGGTCAAGTGGGTCTTTTGCAAGAACGTGAAGCCGGATGGCTCACTGGAATGCCACAAGTCTCGCTTGGCCGTCAAGGGGTACTCTGAGATCGAGGGCATCAATTACATTGACACCTTTGCCTCTGTTTGGTGTAGTTGCTCAGCATGACTGGGAACTGTACCACATGGATGTGAAGAATGCGTTCCTCCATGGTTCTGTGGATGAGGAGATTTACGTGGCTCAGTCACCAGGCTTTGAGGACGGTGACAAGGTTTGGCACTCACGCAAGTCCTTGTACGACCTGAAGCAGTCTCCACGGTGTTTGAACCTGGAGATTACTGGCACCCTGACTCCTGCAGGATCTGTACAATGCAAGGCAGATCCCTCTCTCTTTATCCGACTGACACCTTAGCTGTACATCGCCATCTTGTTCTATGTGGATGGCCTTGTGATCGTGTCTCGTTCCATGGAGGCCGTGAAGGAGGCCAAGGTGGTCCTCCAGATTGCCTATTGGATGAAGGACCTTGGTCCTTCAATAGTGTTTCTTGGCATAGAGATCGTGCGAGACCGCAGACGTCAGACACTAGTGCTGCATTAGGCCCGATACGCATGAGTTGTGATGGAGCACTTCAGTGACCTCCTAGGTGTTGTTCCCACGGCCTCCATGCCTCTCACACCTTTTGGGGAGGATGCCGTAAAGGTGGACGATCCCACACAGCTGGGGGAGACAGTGGATGTGACCTTGTACCTCCGTCTCATCGGATCTCTGATGTACTTGGCCACTACCAGTTGCCCCGAAATTGCCTTTGCTGTCAACCTCCTTGCATAGTTTTCACAGGCTCCATGCCCTAGAGCCCTTCATGCGGCCTTTTGAGTGGTGCAATACATGGCCTCCATACCTTACCTTAGAGTCTACTTTTGTCGACAGTGTTCGGTGGTTCTTGACGGCTACACCGAAAGCGACTGGGCCTGGAGTCCAGATGGACGCAGTTGCATCAGTCACGTCTTCTTGCTCGGTGGTACCACTGTGTCCTGGTGTAGCGAGAAGCTTGGCTGCATTACACATAGCTCATCGGAGGCAAAGCATGTTGCTCTGATTGCAGGGGATGTTGAGGTAGTACCCGCCATTGTGCCCATGCCATTGTGGAGAACTCTGGTATCTTTCACGCTCACACAAAGCACATTGCAGTTGAGCATCATTTTGTGCGTGATCTGGTGGAGCGACACGTGATCTCCGTCATATGGATTGGTACTGACATGCATCGTGCAGACTTCTTGATGAAGGCACTAGCACTCGGGAAGTTTCTGGTGGCCATTCGTTTTGTTGGACTTCGCCCCTTGCTTGAGAGTGGTTGAGTGTGGGATGTGTCTGTGTCCGTATCACGACTGTTTCTGCACTTGTTGTTGTACTTGTTTCAGTGCTGCTTGTGTTTGGACATTCTTACCACCGGGTCATGGGGGAGTGTTGTGATTTGTGACGTTCTTGTTGACCTGTACAGTTTACTGTGACCACTTGGTCATGTCCATGCCCGTGCAGATCCCTGATGCGGATCCAGGTTATACTGGTGCATTGTCTGGTGGTGGAATACCAGCTTGGAGCTGACCGACGACCATCCCAGAGCTCCGGACGCTGCCAAGGACTTCTTACAGTTTTTCTGCAGCTTGTAGGAGTTTATTGGTGGACTGTCCGTGGGCCCGATTTACATGTTTTTGCATTGTGTGTCTACCTTTTGATGCCTGATATATGCATGTTACCAGTGTAGCATCCGATGTGTTATTTTGCATGTCTAGGTTCAGACGGTGTAGCGTTCTGACATATCTACGCTGAGTTACGGCCAAAAGAGTGGTTTTGGGCCGGTTTTAGGACAGACCGTGTGCTACCGCGTGTGACACCCGCTGTGCGCCGCGACAGGTACTTATGCCATGGACCTGTCATTTTTCAATTCTCTCTCTAAATGCTATTGAAGCATTAGGACACTCTTACTTGTTTCTCCTAGCTAGACCCTTGCCGTCGTGTGTATGACCTGTGACTGTTGTCACCGTCTGTCGTGGCACTGACGCCCACTCAATGTCTGTGTCGCTTGTATGCATCTTCTCACCCTCAAGGCAGGGGAGACAGCGGATGCAAGCAAGTAGAGTCATGGACCTCGTCCCATGTCTTCCTTTGGCGTGTTGGAGCAAAGAAAGTTAGAGAGAAGGGCGTTGATCTAGTAGAGATAACTGTGATAAAGGAACTTGGAGTTCAGGTATGCCTTGAGTTCAATTGCCTTCTTGTGGATGGGGGACTTTCAATTTTGCCAAAGACATGTGAAGTTGTTGCACGATCGGGTTCCATGTGTGGTCCGAGCTAAGGCTTGGGGGAAGCAAGTGCCATAGGATTCTAATGGATGTGTTCGAAACAGTGAACGCATAAAGGGTCGGAAGGGGCGTGTTGTTGCTGAAAGGGATAAAAAACGTTTATTGTAGTTGATGCCCAGCCCAGTATGTCTAGCGCATGTTCGGAAAGCAGCGATCAACTGTTTGAATTTCTTACTGTGATGAGAAGATAAGGGTCGTATCGTCTGCATATCCAACAAAGGTCTTGCAGAGGTGTAGGTCTGATATGATCCGATCTGGATTCCATTGAGATGGTGTCGGTATAGGTCTGCGACGGGTTCTATTGCGCACATGAAGGTAAGGGGTAGGATAGGACATTCTTGTCATACCCCAGAGTGTAGGAAAACCGGAGAGGTGAGGTGGTCGTTTATTAAGAAGTGTGTCGGGGTGTAATTGTGAAGGAGTTTGATCCAGTTAATGAAGTATTCGGGGAGTCCGAGGTGTTATGGGGCAACATAAAGGTATTCTTGGTTTAAAGAGTCATATGATTTCTCAAAGTCTGCAGCTAGGAAGTAAAGTGGGGATGATGTATGAATGGCCCAGTGGTAGAAGTCACATAATTGTCAAAGCGCGTGTTGAATGTTACGGCCAGGAACAAAACCAATCTAGTCATGGTGGATGAGATATGGAAGTGCTTTAAACAAGGGAGTGGCCAGAAGTTTTGCCAGTATATTTTATTCAACATTAAGGAGAGAAATTGACCAATAGTTGGAGATATCATATGGGCCCCCTTTCTTTTGGATAAAACTCGTGGCGGAGGCAGCAAATCATCCCATTTGAGAAGGGTCATTGTAAAGCTCTGTGTAAAACTGGTGAAGTTGGGAAGCAATGTGAGGGAGAAGAAGTTTGTAGAATTCAGCGTGTAGGCCATATGGACCAAGAGTTTTGTGAAGTGCTTGGGAGAGGGCTGCTTCTACTACCTCCCTGTGCGTAATTGGTGCAGCTAGTTCTGCTCGATTGAGAGATGGAAGGTGCTTCCTATATTGCGGGAGAAAACTAGGGTTGAAGCTAGCCACTTGTTCCGGCAATAGGTATGTTTGCTGGAAAACAGTTTGGGTGATACGAGAGACTGCTTCTGGGTGGATGTGGAGTGTGTTGTCCACATCACAAAGCGCACGAATAGTTTTTGATGATTTAGGGGGTGGGGTTCTTTGATGAGGAAATCAGAGGCCCTGTTATCTTCCGTGTTCCATTTAAGGAGAGGATTCTGCTGATGGCAGAAGACATGGGAAGAATAGTAGTTGTCTAATTGTTGTTGAATAACATGAAGTTGTGCTAGGCTGTTTGGGGAGGGGTATGAGGCACAAGCTTGACTTCTTAGAGCAAGATTGTGTTCCAGATTTAGGATTATTAAACGGGCAAGGGGCGGAGCTGGACAACAATTGGCCACCATGAACATTCCGCGCGCTTAATGCTTTGGTCAAGAAGTCAACCCGCTGCATTTCCGTGAGCACCAAGATGTCACTAGACAAGATCACACACAGAATTATGCTCAGCAATAATGTGCCTTGTACGTGCATCAAAACACTTGAGTTCTTTGCGATGGCAAGAGCATTCTTGTTGTCATAACAGAGAATGACGCAAGGTACAAATTGACATGATTCATGATATAGACGTTGTCGCCACAACCCCACACCAGCCCCAGTCCTGAACGGAGCTTACTTTGTCACCAATGAGTTGTGTGCACTTTACTCATGCTTGCCGTTACACCATGACACTACGGTGTCATCCACTAGGAACATGTAGCAAGTCTGACTGCACCCATGAAGGCTCTTGACCTGTCATTGACTATGTAGCGTTGACTCCCACTGAACACTACCGTCAAAAGCAGAGTCCAAGGTACGGGTTGGAAGTCATGTACAACACTACTCGCAGAGCCACGTGAAGGATCATTGTCCAAGGACACTGCAAGAATTGTACAAGGAGATTGACCAAAAAAAATGATGTCGGGTTGTGTGGTTGTATCAAGGAAATCAGAAAGCCAATACGGTGCAAGCACAAGGTCATATCCACCATCACCCATGAGCTGTGATGGATCATCCACCCTCAAGACATTCTGTCCATCAGTTGTGATAGGGGTGGAGGCTGTGAGAACTGTACCAAGTAGGTCCGTAAATTGCCTCTCCAAAAGGTAGGCATAACGTGCCTGATTTAGCATGAATTTCTGTCAGTGACGATCATGTACATTCTTCATCCCGAAAAACACAATGATAGGACCAAGGTCCTTCAACTTGTAGGCAGCCTGAAACATGACCCTAACCTTCTTCACGACCTCCCTTAAAGAAGACGTCATCGGAAGGTCATCCACATCGACAAGGATGGCGGTGAAGCTTTAAGGTGAATTTCTGAGAAAGAGGGGCAAGACAACGTCCCTTTGCACATACCGTACTGCCACACGAAAGTTTGGGGATTTTTCGTAATAGTTACAAAACGAAGTTTCTTTTGGCTATGTTACTAATGCAAAAATACAAAACATGTGGATTGAATTCCACACAAACACAAGACAATTCTTATGATGTCTGTGTCCAAGCCCAATACGAGCATGGATGTGATACCTCGAGTTCAAATGACCAAAATCTACCTCTTAGTGCACCTCAGTGCTGGCACAAAAGGGACAGGCCACTTTGCCACGTCCCGCATGTGGACTTGCCCCTCTCATGTGAGCGGCCAGTCCACGGCTGAGGTCGTGGGCTATGCATCCTCAATTGCACAAAGATGTGCGATCAAGGCCAAGTGGCTGACCATTCATGAGGAGTTGAACATGTGGCACTGGAAAACAAAAAAGGACACAAACCTGGTCAGATCCCAATGTCACACAGATGTAAAACAAGCTGTTGTAATCCCACAAAAATGCAAAGATACACTTGAAAATATTTTTAAATGACCGTTTAAGTGGAGTTAAGGTATCTAACACATGTCAAAGTGTGAGCGATCTCCTTGTTCCAGTACCGGGATGGCTACTTTAGGCCGCACAAGTCCTTGTGCAAGTGCCAAACCTTATCAATGACTTGAAAGCTTCGTGGATGGACCATGTAAATCTCTTGCCTAGGGTGAAGTGGAAGAATAAATTATTCACATCGACCTGGTGTAGCTCCCGGTTGTGCTGAGCGACAACCCCAAACAGGGATCGTCTGGTGGTTGTACGACCAACGGGTGCAAGAGCGGCAGTGAAATTCACAACCTCAACATGCGAGAACCCCTTGGCTATCAAGCAAGCCTTGTAGCATTCCAGTGAGCGGCCAGGCTTTACCTTTTAGCAGAACATCCACTCTGCCTATGTTACAATATGTCCACATAGGAGGTAGACAGACTCATCGATACCATGCTCATTGATGGCTCTCACCTCATCCTCACAAGCAGTATCTACAACTTTGCATCATCAACCGAGAGTTCCTCCCTCCTTCAACATGCATGAATCTGACGCGATTGAGGAAGAGCTCCGAGTACCCAAAACACATTCCTCTGGACTCGATCCGACTATGATAAGATCAGCTGCGACGGTGCACGTGAACGAAAGCTTGCAGAAGACCAACTCATGGCTGAAAGGGTGCGCTTGGTGCACCTTAGTGTAGTCTTCCTATAGACTTAGGCCAAGGGAATTCATGCCAGGCTTGCCACTTTCAATACTACGAGTTGGATGTCTGGGTGCCGAGTCAAGCGTCCGCTGAGCCCCGTAGGCCAGTGGCCGGAGACGACCACCGGGTTCTGGAGAGTAGTTGAGGTGCTCACCTCTGGCTACAGAGTAAGCAGCTGTGCCTCAGCCGTAGAAGCTACGGAATCGTGGGCAAAGGGAGAGGGTGTAAGAGAATCATGGACCGGTTCTTGCTTGCACATTGGGGAAGTAGGTGCAGGCATGAAGGTACGTGTGAGGGGAGATGCAAGCACTGGTATGGGATCAGTGTGTGTTAGAGGGGACTGATGCTAGTACGGGATCAGGTGTGCAAAAGGGGAATGGCATTGGCACGGGATCAGGTGTGCCACCGGAGATGGACACTGGCATGGGGTTAGGTATGCCGAAGGTGACTCACACTGACATGGGATCATGAGTACAAGAGATAAGTGACGAGGATATAGGATCCAAAGCCAAGATGGCCAAACATTTAGTAGCCAGAGACCAGACCACATGTGAGGAGGCCTGGACAGATCCATCCACAAGATTAGACTACCCTATCTGTGAGGGAGCTACACTGGTAGCAACGGCCAGCCGGTAGAGACTGAATGCTCAACATGTCACAATAGGTGAGAATGTAAAAGGAAAGATCATCTCAAGACTCAACAATGTGATGGAAAACAGATTCCCAAAAGCACCAAGGTACGAGGTCGAGGTGCGATCTTGGATCCTTCCTCGTCCTTGATGTAACATGTGCTAGATACACCCCCCAATACACTCCACCAGTACACTAGTGGTGTCTTGGGGAGGAGGGGAGAGTCCTCTTGGGATGCCATTTCTTAGCTTGCAGTGTTAAGGCAATGATTTATGGGCAAAAGCAGGTTAACACTTTTTTTTCTTCTCTAAGAAGCGATTACATGTCAAGATCGACACTTCGGATCTACTTTTTGGGAAAAAATACACTTGTGTATTCTTTTGGTTGTTTATTTGATACACTCAAAGATCCACTCACCTAATACAGTTTCCACTTTTGAGGGAGGGGGGTGGTGGGACTATTCCCCTCCTTCAAAGTCAAAGTTTACTGGGGGGGTACATTGGGAGGTGTATCTAGAGGGGGGTCGCATTAGTACANGGCAAAAGCAGGTTAACACTTTTTTTTCTTCTCTAAGAAGCGATTACATGTCAAGATCGACACTTCGGATCTACTTTTTGGGAAAAAATACACTTGTGTATTCTTTTGGTTGTTTATTTGATACACTCAAAGATCCACTCACCTAATACAGTTTCCACTTTTGAGGGAGGGGGGTGGTGGGACTATTCCCCTCCTTCAAAGTCAAAGTTTACTGGGGGGGTACATTGGGAGGTGTATCTAGAGGGGGGTCGCATTAGTACACAAGTGTGCAAATACACTTGTGTATGTTTTTCAGAGTATGCAAGATACACCTCCCAATGCATTCCCCTAATACACTAAAGGTGTCTTGGGGAGGAGGATCCATTCGGGATGCCGTTTTTTAGATCACACCATGTCGACGGTGATTTATGAGTGATGTCATTACTAACGCTCCAGATCTACTTTTTTCATGTTGAAAAAAAAACATTTGTGTATTCTTTTGGTTACCTATCCGATACACTCACAAATAAACTCACCCAACACAGTTCCCACTTTTGAGGAGGGGATGGTGGGAATCGTCCCCCCCCCCCTATCTGAAGTCAAAGTGTATTAGGGGGGTGTATTCGGAAGTGCATCTGGAGGGGATTGTGCTAGTAAAAAAGTGTACACATACACTTGTATGTGTACACTTTTTAAGGGTATGTGCAGTACAATCTCCTCAAATACATTGGAAGTATCTTGGGGGTGGGGGGATCCGGTCGGGGTGCCATTTCCTAGTTCGCACCATGTCCACGACGATGTATTGGCGATGTTACGATCTATGTTTCAGATCTATATCTGTATCACTGAGAAGAAAACACACTTGTGTATTGTTTTGGTTATCTACCCAATACAATCACCCAATACACTTTCCACTTTTGACGGGGAGGGGGATGGTGAGACTAATCTCTCCTCCCCCTCCCTTTAGAGGCTTCATTGGGAAGTGTATCTAGAGGGAGGTCGCACTAGTACACAAGTGTGAAAACACACTTGTGTACATTTTTTAAGGTATGCGAGATGCATCCCCCGGTACACTCCCTCAATACATTAGAGGTATCTTGGGGAGGGGGGGACATCTAGTCGGGATGGAATTTCTTAGATCGCAACCACGCCAATGGCGATGTATCGGCAATATCACGATCGACACTATGGATCTATGTTTGTTTCATTGAAAAAAAAACACACCTGTGCCTTGTTTCAGTTGTGTATCCAATAAATTCACCGATACACTCACTACATACATTTTTCATTTTTTAGGGGGGAGGGGTGGGAGTAGTCGTCCTTCTCTCCCTTTGAAGTCAAAGTGTATTGAGGGGGTGTATTGCAAAGTGTATCTGGAGTGCTCCAAAATTGTACACAAGTGTGCAAATACACTTGTGTACGTTGTTGAGCGCGCATACGATACACCTCCCGGTACTCTCCCCTAACACACTCAATGTGTTTTGAGAGGGGTGGGAGGGACCACAATCGACTTCAAGCAAATGACGTTCATGGCCCTTGAAAACATTAGATGAATAATTGAATGACACTCTTACATACAAATAGTGAACTATAGTTTGATGTACGTTTCGGTCACATGTTGTTCTTTTATGCCCCATGGCCACTGCTATGACTTGACGGAAAGGTTGGGCATGCACTACTCCCTTGCAGGAAGTCCCCCAAACCTTGTCTGTGGTGCAAGTCCAAGCGAGACACCAGAAGTGTAGCACAACGGATAGCATATTGGACTTAGGGACAAGAGGTCTTGTGATCGTGCCTTGATGTACGCAGGAAGGTTTTTGACCGTCTTGTACAGAGGAAGTTTCTTAGAAATTTCTTCATGTATGAGGAGGATATGCCACTTGGCGGTCAGTGGATGCGCCAATTGGTGAGCTGGTGAGGTGGTGTGGAGTGGCCACCCCAAAAGTGCCACTACTCACACACCTTAGAAGCTAGGCCTAGGACTATATGTACTAGGCTCATTCCTCATTCTAATCATACAATCTGGCCTTAGATGCTCCTCATAGAGCTGTCCAACAAAGAAATAGCATAAAGAAGAAACTGGTTGGTCTAAGCCCCAGTTGTTAGTCTTTGAGTAGCACTTCGCACGAAAGTGACCAAGTGTTAAGTGGACACAGTTGCTAGCAAGTGATTGCATAGGAACTGCTCAGTGTAGAACCGTGATTCTAAGGGTGATGTATTCCCCTAGCTGAAATGCTAGGAGCGAAGGACAGGTACTATTGTGTCGGCCCTTTTTTCTAGTCCGTTTGCCTCAGGCCGGTTGACAAAGGGTTATGGGCCCACACTGACCAGTTGTAAGGCACACTTCGCTCAACTCTGGTACTCTCTCTCCAGGTGCACACGCCAGTGTCATTAGCTCGATCAGCTCCATCTGCTTCATCAGCCCCAACGGCTGAACTTGCACCTAGCACAAAGGGACCAAGGACAAGCTCTGCCCTTGGAGGCACGACCCTTCGGTCCCATCCAGGACAAGCTCTGCCCTTGGAGGCAAGACCTTGGGTGTGCTAGCGTGATCTGTCATCTTTGTTTTCAGGTAAACAATGGCTGGAGAGGTAAGCAACAGATCTGCACCTTTAAACCGGTAGCAGGCATCAGCTAGCATCAGCCTACATCAGCCTCAATGTCGCAGAGATGCAGATTGCAGAAAAGGGCAGCTAAAATGGCTGGCCCATCAGGAGGAGTCGGGGCTACCGCAGGGCAGTCCTCAAAGAGAACAGGGGCTGCCTCAGGGCAGTCCTCAAAATCAACAGTGGCTATCACAATTCAGACCACTGGAGCAATCGTTAGTGCTACTGTACTACCACAAGGTCTTGGACCTTTGGGAGGAATCCCAGTCTTTGAGGAGAACAACTTTTCACTCTGGAGATGGCAGTTTGAACTGGCAATGAAAGTGCGCGGCTTCATCAAGCTTCTAAAAGGAAAGGAGCAGGTTCCATCCATGCCTCGTGCTCACCGAAGCACGAGGCATGGATGGAACGGAATGACATTGTCATCTCATTTCTCAGCAACGCAATTGCTAAGAAGTATGTTCCCATCATTGCCGGGTTCACACTGGATTCCGAAGCTTATAAGAAGATCAAGCGCGTGCACCAATCCACCTCCCTCACAAAGAGATTATTCATCCTACAATGGCTGATCAGCATGCAGGTGAATGAGGGCAAATTAATCCCTGATTTCCTATGAGAGTTTGAAGGACTCCTTGGCGAGGCTCGCTAGATGACCTGGGACCTTGACGAAAACATGCAAGCCATGATCCTCCTCATGGTGCTACCAGAAAGTTAGAGCCCAATGATCACCGTCATGGGCGGTTGGAAGAAGGATGACCTGTCGTACATGGCAGTGTCCAAGTACATGCGGAACGAGGCCATGCGCCGTAGCAGAAGTGAGGCCAACTTCACAGCCTATGCCGCACGCTATGGTGGCCGTGGGAGCAAAGGGTCAGCCTCTGGTCAGAAAGGTGGTAGCGGAAGTGGTGGCGGTGGAGGCAACAATGCCGGCAAGGCTCCCAAGCGATAGGGCAACTGCCGCAACTGTGGCCAACCTAGGCACTGGGGAAGAGAGTGTAGGTCGCCAAAGAAGAAGGACGGCGGAAGCGGTGGGAACAAAGGCAGCAAAAAGGGTGGGAAAGAAGCCACCAACATGATGGCACAGAGCACGCCTCCGGCAAAAGGAGCGGCGCTGCTCAGGCCAGGAGCTTTCGGGCTCAACTCCAGCACCAACCATTACTCTAACAACGACCAGACTGAATTTGTCTCCATTAGCCCCAGCGAGCTGCGGTTCAGATGCGCAAACGGTAGCGTTGTCAACGCAACGGGCGTGGGAGACAAGCTGGTGAACATCAGCCTCAATGGTATGGAGAAGGATCTACGGTTACGTTACGTGGTCTACATGCCCTCGTTTGTGGCAAACCTGCTATCCGTCTCAAACAGACAACGACATGATGGTGGTGTTCACGCAGAAGAAGGCAGTCATCGCCAGGAACGAGAACATCAAGGTCCTCTACGCCAACAAAGATCTCGTGGCACAGGTCCCACGGGTTGACGGACTCTACGTATTGCAAAAAACTGTAACAAAGAGCGCGGAAAACAAGGGTCATGTGGGTGCGGCGGAGGCAGTGGTCTCGACACCAATACAAGAGAGAACACCTACGGAAACTAAAAAAGTATCCTCTGCCGCAAAGGACGAAGACAATGATCTGTGGCATAGATGCTTTGGGCACGTTGTAAACAGCACGCTTCAAGTCATTTAGCAACAACAGCTGGTTCGCGGCATGGATGGTTACAAGAAGGATGCGGTTGGGTGTGGTAGCCTGTGTGAACCTTGTCTCCAAGGCAAGACCAAGTGAACGCGCTTTGAGCACACCGGTTGCCGCGCATAATCAGCCCTTGACCTGATTCACACCGATGTGTGCGGACCCTTTTGCACGGCGTCAAATGGTGGTAGCAAGTACTTTTTTGACCTTCCTTGACGACCACATCCGCAAGGTGTGGATCTTCTTCCTCAAAACCAAGGGAGAGGTCAGAGAAAAGATGCAGGAGTTTGTCGCCATGGTGGAGCGCTACACTGGAAAGAAAGTCAAAGCAAGACGAAGCAACAACGGCGGAGAGTATGAAGCATGCAAGGGCTAGTTGCGGCAACACGTGATCAATCACCAGCCCACAACTCCCTAGACACCACAAAGCAATGGTGTGGCCGAGCGGATGAATCAGACCATCCTCGGCATGGTGCGCATCATGCTCTTTGATGCAAAACTTCCACCACGCTTTTGGGCGGAAGCCACAAGAACGACATGCTACAATATGAACGTGACTCCTGCGGCTGCTCTGGGCAGGCGTGGCAGCAAAAAGGGCAAGCAACAGATGACGCCACAAAAAGTATGGTCAGGGAAGAAGCCGGATGCATCACACCTCAAATTCTTTGGCTGCACCGCATGGGCAAAGGTCCAGGCGGGAGAGGGTGGTGGCAAGCTAGATGAAAGAGCATGAAAGGGCATGATGGTGGGCTATGAGACAGCCCACAAGACCTACCGCCTGTGGGACCTGGCAGCAAGAAGACTCATCACCAGCCGGGACGTGACCTTTGATGAGAGGAAACCAGGCAAAGAAGAGGTGCTTGATCCCACACAGGCTCCAAAACAGGGAGAGTGGTTGGTGATCAAGCTCATGAAAACTGGCAAGTGGTGCCAATACGGCAGGCCATGAAGAAGAGTGGTGTGGTAGGGAGAGCGGCTGCGCAGGCTGACGGAGCGGCGAGCTCTGACACAGAGTCGGAGACGTTTGAGGCCTCTGAAACCAGCTCGGAGGCTAGTGGCTCTTTGAAAGAAGAAGAATAAACTTCAAAGAAGACAACATCACAACGGCATTGCAAAGATCCACCAGAAATGCAGCGTTGCAGCACACGACAGAGAAAACAAACTCCAAAGTACGACGCTGACACCGGAAGTTGGACTGGACTGAGCTGGTCCTGTTTGGCTCAAGGAGAGCTGCTCATTGTGCCTGAGGCGTTGGCAAGGCCCAATGTGGCCAAGTGGAAGGAGGCGGTGGACAACGAGCTTGCATCCATGGAAGAAAATGGCACATGGGTGCTGGTGGACAGACCCGCTAACGTTCACGTGGTGGGATCAATGTGGGTACTCAGGTTGAAGTGGAAGCAAGATGATAGCATTGACAAGTACAAGGCAAGGGTCGTGGCGAAAGGATTCTCACTGAGCGCAGGGTCTGAGTATGATGAGACCTTCGCACCGGTCGTCACGTTTGCCTCCATCAGGTCCTTGCTCGCCGTTCCTGCTGCTAAAGACCTTGAAATCCACCAGATGGATGTGAAGACAGCCTTCCTTTACGGGAAGCTTGACAAGGAGGTGCTAATGGAGGTACCGGAAGGTGTCAGAGCACCCGAGGGTAAGGTGTGTAAGCTGGTGAAGGCATTGTACGGGCTAAAACAGGCCCCACGGATCTGGTACAAGAAGATGGACAGCTTCATGGATGAGATCTCCTTCACGCACTGTAAGAATGATCCTAGCGTCTATGTGCGGGAGGACAAACGTGGCTTGCTGCTCGTGGCGTTG
Organism: Penium margaritaceum; assembly: GCA_023375785.1. Taxonomy (NCBI): domain Eukaryota; kingdom Viridiplantae; phylum Streptophyta; class Zygnematophyceae; order Desmidiales; family Peniaceae; genus Penium; species Penium margaritaceum. The sequence goes on from SZWC01008784.1 coordinate 31,690, forward strand.
TACGTGGACAATCTTATCATGTGTTCTTCCTCGCAGGAGGCCCTTACGAACTTCAAGAAAAATCTGGCCAGCAAGTTCAAGATGAAGGACATGGGACCTCTTGAGTACTACCTCGGCATTGTTGTTCACCGCAACTACAAAGCTGTTGAAATAGTATGTACCTTGTCCATTGCCTAGCTGGCTAGCTACACATACAGACAAGGCATGCACTACTCTATGGAGTATGTCCCCTCGGTCTGTTATGAGATGGGCCAGGAATGTACTGCCCATAATGGGTATGTCCCCTGTGGCTCAACTTAGGAACCATACGTTTTTGGCTTGGTTGAATAGGCACCAGAGTCTCGAGCGAGAGGTTGCGGGTTGAAACCTCGCGACGGCCGCAATTTTCTTTGTGGCCAAAACTGGGACAAGAAGCTTCTAAGAAGCTTACTAGAGCCTGCCTTGAGGATGACTCTTGGCGGTATAAGGACGCGCCAAGTAGGACTGTAGGTTTAGGTTGGCTCCGGTGGAGCCACTACAAGCAGAAGCTTTAGCAAAGCTCTGCAAGTGTAAAAGCCTATACCTTTCATGCATCCATTTACAGTTCTTGCCTTTGAGACTCCTCAGAGAGTTTCCAACCAAAGGTAGACACTAAAGACCAACATGCGGACTTCGTGACGTTGCAAACCAAACAAACCTAAAGTGTGGATCCCTCGTTCGAGGGTGATATGTTATCTTGGTTGCAATACCAAGAGCGGTTGGCGGCCTCCCATGTCGGGACCCGTTTTCTAGACCGTTGCTATCCGGCGCATTGACAAAGGGTTATGGGCCCACACTTCTGGTTCTAAGGCATGCTTCCAAGACCGACTAGCGCGTGGTCTTGCAGGGCGCACAGGTACATCAGGGACACGAAGATCGGATGGCTCCAGTCCGCTCCAACGGCTCCATCGGCAACTTTAGGTAGGGTGCGTGCACGTGGCGGACTAGGGGACAATGAACAGCTCTGTCCATGTTGGACAAGACCCTCGAGCCCCAATGGGATTAAGCTCTACCCCTTTTTAGAAGGTGGTACGTCCTTGAGTCCGTTCTCTCACGACGGCACCATTGCCTTAGGCGATCATCGGAGGGGTATACAATGGAACCAACTGCACCTTTGACAACGGTTGCCGTGAGCAGCCTCATCAGCCTCATCGGCCTCAACGAAGCAGAGTAGCAGGAAAGTAGAGAAGACGAGCAACCGTAGAAAATGGCGGATCTGACTCAAGCCCGCCTTGAGACGGGTATGTCGAAATTCACAAGGACAGGGTTTCCCTTGTGGAAATGGAAGTTTGAGATTTTCATGAACGTACGTGGCTACCCCGACATCCTAAAAGGGACCGAGACAGCACCTGCAGATGGGACGGTGACGACGTATGTGGTTGACCTTGCATCATGGACAACGAAGAACAACATGGCTCTCGCCATTCTTGTGATGTCCATCAACAAGACTCAACACTCCCACATCACATGATGCACGTTGCCTGCCAAGGCCTATGGAAAGCTCTCAGGCGTGCATCAATCGACCGCCCTAGCAAATCAATTCTTCATCTTTCAAAGGTTGATGTCGATGAGGGTGAGCGAAGGGGAATCGATATCCGCATTTTTGGAGTCATTTGACAACATGTAGTAGGAGGTCTAGCAAATGGAATGGAATCTTGACTCCAACATGCGTGCCATGATCGTTCTAATGGCGCTGCCAGAAAGCTGGGGGTCCTTGATCACCGTATATGGTGGATGGAAGGAGGCAGATCTGACGTACGAGGCTGTCGCCAAACACGTCCGCAACGAGTCCATGCGACGTAGTGGTAGTGAGGCAAACATCTCAGCCTATGCCTCTCGCTTCGGTGGACAAGGTGCAAGCTCTCGCTCCAGTCAAGGCAACAGCGGAAGCGGTGGTGGTGGAGGGACAGGCAATGGTGGCGGGAAGAGTTCCAAGAAGCCCGGCAACTGTCACAACTTTAGCAAGGCTGGGCACTGGGCTAGGGACTACCGTACTCCCAAGAAAGAAGGCAGGAACAAAGGTGGAAAGGAGAAGAAGGAGTTCACCAACATGATGGCTAGGGGGCTGCCCATGAAGGGCACAGCAATCCTTAGGCCCGGGGTATTTGCCCTTGACTCGGGCACCAACCACCACTCATCAAAGGAGAAGGGTGGATTGGTCTCCCTGGCCGAATCTGTAATGCGCATCAAGTCTGCAAACGGCGGCATTGTCCAAGCCATGGGCGAAGGGGACAAGGTGATCACGTTCAACATGAACGGTGCGGAGAAGGCGTTCAACCTTCAAAAGGTGGTGTACATGCCCTCCTTTGCAGCCAACTTGCTGTCCGTGTCACAAATCATCGACAACAACATGACAGTGGTGTTCACCAACAAGGAAGCGGTGGCCCTAAAAAACGAGGACATCCAGATTTTGTACACAAAAGACGACCTCATGCTTCAAGTTTGAAGAGTCAACGGCCTCTACGTGCTTCAAACCAAAGTTACCAAGGTATTGGATGAGGGACTCGCATGTGCCACCAAGGCAGTGGCACCGGAGCCAAAGGATACACCACCGACGACCGTTGCGGCTGCCACATCAACCAAGGACACTGATGCTGAGCTGTGGCACTGGCGATTTTGCCATGTGGACAACAGCACGCTGCAGAAGATACGGGAGCAAGAGGTAGTCCACAGAATGGAAGGGTGCATGATGAAGCATGGCGAAGGGTGTACATTGTGTGAACCATGCCTCCAAGCGAAGGCAAAGAAGAAGCCGTTTTGGAGAGGAGGTCAACAAGCAGAGCATGTCTTGGAGCTGATACACAGTGACGTGTGTAGACCCTTCCGCACACCGTCTAAGGGAGGAAGCAGGTACTTCCTGACCTTCATTGATGACCACAGCCGCAAGTTGTGGATCTACTTCCTCAAAACAAAGAGAGAGGTCAAGGAGAAGCTCCTCGAGTTTGTCGCCATGGTAGAGCAGCAAACGTCCAAGAAAGTGGAGACGCACATCCAAAGTGATAACGGGGGTGATAACGAGGCATGCAAGCCTTGGCTCAAGCATCATGGCATCCGCCACAAGTAAACCACCCCTTAAAACCCCCAAAGCAATGGCGTTGCCGAGAAGATGAACCAGACCCTGCTCGGCATGGTACGAAGCATGCTCTTCGACGCCAAGCTCTCACCTCATTTTTGGGCTGAAGCAGCAACAACGGCTTGCTTCCTCTTGAACCTCACACCAGCAACCGCCTTACGGAAGCGTGGAAAGGAGTAGGACAAGCAGCTGAAGACCCCACAGGAAGCATGGTCGGGAAAGAAACCCAACGGATCTCATCTGAAGGTATTTGGGTCAACTGCATGGGTGAAGATCCAATCCGGAGAAGGTGGAGGCAAGCTGGACGCACGTTCAAAGAAGTCCATCATCGCTGGGTACGACACATCACACAAAGCCTATTGGCTTTGGGAGAAGGCAGCAAGCAAGCTCGTGAGGAGCCGCGACGTCGTGTTTGACGAACGCACCCTTGAAAAGGGAGAGCTGCTGGACCCGAACCTCGCTCCCAAAGTGGGAGAGTGGATAGTGTTGCTTGAGTGCGGAGACCAAGCACCCGTCAACTGGCTTGCTTTGCCAGTAGGTGGTGGGAATGCGAGAGCAGCTGTGGAGGCTGACGTAGCATTTGACATGGACGCGGATACCGAGGCGTCCGAGGCTTCCGAGTCGGACTTGGAGTCTGACGACTCTTCTGACGACGACGAAGACGACAAAACACCACCTATGGAAGCACCAGCACCAAAGCAAGAATCCGCACCACTACCCCGGTGCAATTTACAACCAAAGAGAGCACCTTTGCGATATGAGGACAATTGGACTGGCCTTAGCTGGTCATGTTTGGCTCAGGGAGAGCCATCCACAGTGGCGAAGGCGATGAATGGCCCAGATGCGGCCAAGTGGAAGGAGGCAGTGGACATGGAGCTTGCGTGCATTGCCGAGAACGGCACGTGGGTGCTAGTGGATACACCCAACAAGGCCCACGTGGTGGGATCCAAGTGGGTCCTCCGAGTGAAGAAGAAAGAACACGACATCATTGACAAGTTCAAGGCAAGGGTAGTGGCTAAGGGGTTCAGTCAACGCCTGGGCTCCGAGTACAATGAGACATTTGCGCCTGTCGTGGCCTTTGCCTCCATCCGCTCTCCCTGGAATTTTAGCCACAAAGAACCTGGACATACACCATATGAACGTCAAGACAGCTTTTCTTTATGGGAAGCTCGACAAGGAAGTGCTGATGGAGGTGCCCGAAGGAGTCGAAGCTCCCAAGGGCAAGGTGTGCAAGTTGGTGAAAGCGCTCTACGGGCTGAAACAGGCCCCAAGGATGTGGTACAAAGAGATGGATGGTTTCATGACCGGCCTCTCCTTTGCGCATTGCCACAATGACCCGAGCATGTACGTGCGCGATGATGGGAGAGGGCTGATGCTGGTTGCNTCCCTGGAATTTTAGCCACAAAGAACCTGGACATACACCATATGAACGTCAAGACAGCTTTTCTTTATGGGAAGCTCGACAAGGAAGTGCTGATGGAGGTGCCCGAAGGAGTCGAAGCTCCCAAGGGCAAGGTGTGCAAGTTGGTGAAAGCGCTCTACGGGCTGAAACAGGCCCCAAGGATGTGGTACAAAGAGATGGATGGTTTCATGACCGGCCTCTCCTTTGCGCATTGCCACAATGACCCGAGCATGTACGTGTGCGATGATGGGAGAGGACTGATGCTGGTTGCACTATATGTGGATGATCTGATCATCTGTTCGTCTTCGGTCGAGCTGCTGGATGAGCTGAAGTCTGACCTCAGCAAAAGGTTCAAGATGAAGGACATGGGTCCTCTCGAGTACTACCTTGGGATTTCCATCCACCGCAACCGAGTAGTAGGCACCATCAAACTCAACCAAGCCATATACATCGGTGAGGTACTGAAGCGCTACCACATGCAAGAGTGCAAACCTGTCAGCACCCCAATGACGACCAACACAAAGCTGAAGGCCTCCATGTCGCCAAGCAACGAAGCATAACAAAGGGAGATGCAAGACATTTCCTACCAGTCCACCGTGGGTAGCATCATGTACACCATGGTAAGGACTCGTCTGGAAATCTGCTATGCTGTGGGACAGGTGGGCATATTTGTGGCCAACCTTGGGCCACAACATTGGCAGGCAGTCAAGGGCATCTTGCGCTACCTGCAGAAGACACGGCACATGGGCCTCGTCCTTGGAGGCCAAGAAGGAACGGACCCCCTTCGCCTGAAGTGCTACACCAACGCTGACTTGGGAGGAAATCTCCACGACAGGAAATCCACCTCTAGATATGTGTGAATCTTGAATAGCGCTGCCATCTCATGGGCCAGCAGGAAGCAGGATTGTGTTTCCGTGTCCACGGCTGAGGCAGAGTACGTTGCTCTGTCTGAGGTGTGCAAGGAGACTCAATGGCTGCGCAGCCTACTTGGCAAAGTGGTAGTACCACAGAAGGATGCTACGGTCGTACACGTGGACAACATGAGCGCCATCTCGATGGCTGAAGACGAGATCATCTTTCGGTGAACAAAGCACATCAACATACGTTACCACTACTCACGTGACCTGGTCATGAAGAACGTGGTGGACTTGCAGCATTGGGGAACAAAGAGCATGCTTGCTGACTGCATGACTAAGCCGCTGGAGAGCGACTTGCACTATGTCGGCATTCGTGGATTCGGCATGAGGAGTGCGGCAGAGGAAGGGTGAGCCCCAAGGCATTGATGGAGCCGAGTGAGGGACAGATGGACAGAGGTGCAAGGGAGAGATTTGTTGAAATAGTATGCACCTTGTCCACTACCTAGCTGGCTAGCTAAACATACAGATAAGGCATGCACTACTCTATGGAGAACGTCCCCTTGGTCTGTTCTGAGATGGGCGAGGAATGCACTGCCCATAATGGGTATGTCCCCTGTGGTCGATCATAGGAACCATACCTTCTTGGCTTGGTTGAATAGGCACCAGAGTCTCCAACGAGAGGTCGCGAGTTCAAACCCCGCGACAACCGCAGTTTTCTTTGTGGCCCAAACTGGGACAGGAAGCTTCTACGAAGCTTACTAGAGCCTTCCTTGAGGATGACACTTGGCGGTCTAAGGACGCGCCAAGTAGGACTGTAGGTTGAGGCTGGCTCCAGTGGAGCCACTACAAGCAGGAGCTTTAGCAAAGATCTACAAGTAGAAAAGCCTCTACCTTGCATGCATCCATGTACAGTTCTTTCCTTTGAGACTCCTCACAGTGTGTCCAACCAAAGGTAGACACTAAAGACTAACATGTGGACTTTGTGAGGTTGCAAACCAAACTAACCTAAAGTGTGGACCCCTCGTTGGAGGGTGATATGTTATCGTGGTTGCAATACCAAGAGCGGTTGGCGGCCTCCCATGTCTGGACCCGTTTTCTAGACCGTTGCTATCTGGCGCATTGACAAGCACCTTACCATCCGCACCACGCTTGCGCCTGAAGATCCACCGACAACCAATCACCTGACTGCCACATGGAGCTTCCTCGAGGGTCCAGGTGTCGTTCTTCATGAGTGCACCATACTCCTCATCTGTTGTGGCATGCCAATCTGCCGCCTTGGCACTGCGCATGCCTTTAGCGAATGTGGCTGGGTCATCGGTGACTGTGAGGAAGAGAAGCTCGAGGTCAGACGACTCTGTTGGTGTTGGAACGGTGCATAGGTTCAGCCACTCTCCTTGTTGCATCTGCTTCTTTGCGACCCTCTCGGACAGCCGTGGCTACTTCTCACTGTCCTTTACACCTTTGTTGATGCGTACGGACCGTCGTGACAGCTGCGGTACATTGCCTTGCTGCTCTTCCTCATCAGATTCGGCTGTAGGCTCCTTCTCCTTCTCAGCTCCCTCCACCTCCTTGTCATTACCGCTATCATCGCCATCTTCCGCACCGCCCTCTTCTGCTACCGGTCCGTCTCCCACTTCAGGTACAAGTGCGGGAGCAAGTGGAATTGCAGACATAGGGCTCCAAGTCCAGCTCTTCACGTCCTTTTGAAAGACACGTCACGGCTACGGATGATCTTGCATGCGGCAAGGTTGTAGAGGTGGTATCCCATGGTGTCATAGCAGAGGAAGGCAGCCTTCACCGACTTTGCATCCAGCTCGTTGCCGTTGCCGGCAGGCACGTGCACGAATGCGCCACACCCAAAGACTTTTAGGTGCGTCACTGTTGGCTTGCGTCCCATCCACGCCTCTTCCAGTGTCATCAGCAGGACGGCGCGTGTGGGACTCCGGTTTTTCAGGTACACGGCAATATTGACTGCTTTCGCCCAAAAGGTTGGCGGGAGCTTCGCGTCTTGGAGCATGCTCCAAAAACGCTCCATGAGCGTGTGCTTCACATGTGCAGCCACGCCGTTCAGCTGCAGTGTTGCAGGTGGGGTGACCTCGTGCCTGATCCCTCGACGATTGAGGAAGTTGCAGAAATCGTTGGAGAGGTACTCTCCTCCACCGTCGCTACGAAGCACCTTCAACCACCTGCCAATCTCATTCTGTGCAGCCACAATTCATACCTTGAAAGCATCAATGCACACATCCTTTCCAGCCAAGAAGGACATCCATGTCTTCCTTGGCTTGTCATCAATGTACGTGAAAAAGTACAACTTGCCGGACAGGGACTGAGATGGCTTGAGACCGCACAAATCAGAGTGAACAAGTGAGAGAAGCTCAGCCGCCCTTTTCCCTTCCCCGGAAAATGGAGCGCGTGCTTGCTTCCCTTCAATGCAGCTTTCACAAGCTGATGTAGCAGGCTGCTTCACCCCCTTGAGCTCCAGGCCGCGGACCAGCCGCTGCATGGAGATGATTACGTCAAAGCCGAGGTGACCAAGCAGGTGGTGCCACAGGCCGATGTCATGTTTTCCCTCTCTCGCTGCCAACGTTGAGTCAGCTTTCTTCTCTGATGCTACATAGAGACAGTAGAGTCCATCCTCCTTGTCCACTTTTGCAAGCACACAACATGTACGGGCAGAGATGGTACAACCACCATTCTCACAGCGAACCTGCATGCCTTCGGAGATGAGTGATGAGACAGAGAGGAGGTTATCCTCAACGGAAGCACAAAACACAATCTGACCCTCCCCAACTGACATTTTCACATGGCTGTCCCCCATGTACACCCAACAAGGCTTAATGACGGTGTAAACAACAAACCACTCCCGGCGACATGTCATGTATCGCGTGGCTCCCGAGTCGATGATCCAAAACAAGGCGGTGTTGTCAAAGACGTGCAGGACCCAGATGGCTGGCACGAATCCACTCTCCAAATGTACTGCGTTTGCAGAAGCATCCGATTGCTTTCCACTCCCATTGCAGCCGCAAGGTCCACCTTCTTCTTTCGGAATTTGCGCGCCCAATGGCCAGGCTTCTTGCAGTTCCCCTTCTTCTTCCCTCCTGCGCCGCTGCCCCTGGTTGGTGCAGCACCACTCCCATGACCACAGTTGGTGATGAGAGCAACGTCTATTCCGCTCCCTCCATCCTCTCCCTTGCGCCCCTCTTCCTCAAACAACACGCTCTCCTCCTCATCGTTGAGGGAGAGCTTGTCACCACGCTAGTCTAGGGCAACAATGAGAGGAGTGTAGCGGTTAGGAAGGCCAGAAAGGATGGTTAGCATGAGCACACATTTCTTGACAGGGTCCTCAATTACAAAAGCTGGTCGGCAAGAAACTTCACCATGTTGATGAAGTCAATCATGGATCCAGACTCATCCATCTTCACAATGTGAAAGCGACGACGCAGCTACATGTTCATGAGGATTGACTTGGATTCATGAGTAGAATCAAGCTTCTTCCAAACCTCCTGAGGCGTGAGGATGCCACGGACGAGGATTTGTTGCCGTTCGGCGAGGTAGAGGTAGATGGTGGCGAGGGCGCGGTCACGCTTCTTGCGGTGGGTACGGGATTCACCAGGAAAGAGAGAGGACTGAACTGGTTCCTCCTCACTCACATGGCTCCAGAGTCCCTTCTTCATCAGTACCATCTTGATGTTGTTGCTCCAGTTGAAGGAGTTCTTGCCTCCAAACTGGGCGCTGTTGACGCCGGTCACCACTAAAGCGGATGTCGCCATGGTAGTGCAGCGTTCAGCCCCCAAATGACTCTCTCACACAACAGGGTGCAAGGAATGCCTCAAGGATGAGGCAAAGCCTTGTTCTATCTCTGATACCACTGATGGAAACTGGGGCAGCCCTCAGGAGGTGATCAGGCTCACCAAGAGCCGCCTAGGCAGGACCAACTGTTTGTGAGAGGGAGTTACAAGTTGCACAGACAGAAATTACGGAAGCAAATGTTGTTTTGCAGAGAATGCAAATGGCTTAATAAACTCTTGAGTGAGAAATAAAATTGTCACAGCTTTATAACAAGCTCTTATGTGCCTCATTTGGCCCAGGGAGCACAAAGATACACTATGTCAAAGTTCACCCTCTATCACATTCTCCTAGCCTAGCGGGATGAGCGGCAGTCACCTTGTCACACATGAGAATAATGTCTCACACCACTTGGACGAACAACAATCGTGTTTTGTACCTTCCTTGAAGTCTCTTGGAGGTCCTCCAGCTGGCTTTTCTCCTTAAAGGCCGCTTTCACCCGTCCTGGCCAATAATCCTGCCGCCTTTTGAGCTCTAAGTGCTCAGGTCGTCACTTGAACCAGACGCATCATCTCCAAACTTTGGAAATCTCACTCAAATGGACTCCGAATTGAGTTCCGTAAAGTGCGTTGGACCGTGTAAGACATCCTCTACGCAAAACAAATTCCTGATGATTCTTATCGAGCAACCTATTTTTGTCACTTTGTCGCACCCTCAAAATCCATCACCTCCTAGGCGGCACCGTTGTGTCATGGCGTAGCGGCAAGTAAGGTTGTATTGGGCGTAGCTCATCAAAACTGAGTATTTTTCACTGGGGGTTGGGGCTGCTGAGGCAATGTGGCTCTAGTGTCTATGTCATGAGTTGTGATAGTCTGTACCTTACATCGTACTACGCTATGACAACCAGAGTTCTCTTGCCATTGCAGAGAACTCTGGTGTGTTTCATGCACGCATGAAGCACAACACTGTTGAGAATCACTTTGTGTGTAATCTTGTGGATTGACAGGTGACCTCCATCGCATGGGTCGGCACGCACATGTAGTGCGCTCACTTCCTGACCAAGGCACTCGCGAGCGAAAAGTTCATGGTGGCCACTCGTTCTGCTGGACTTCACCCCTTGCTTGAGAGTGGCTGAGAGTGGGGTGTGTGAGATGTCAACCGGCCTTGAGCAAACGGACTAGAAAACAGGGCCGACACAATAGCACCTGCCGTCCGCTCCTAGCATTTCAACTAGGAGAAGATATCACCCTCAGGATCACGATTCCACACTGAGCAGTTCCAAGGCAATCACTTGCTAGCAACTGTGTCCACTTAACACTCGGTCACTTTCACGCGAGGTGCTAGTCAAAGACTAACTCCTGGGGCTTAGACCAACCAGTGTCTTCTTTATACTGTTCCTTAGTTGGACAACTCTGTGAGGAGCATCTGAGGCCAGATTGTGTAATTAGAATGAGGAATGAGCCTGGTACATATAGTCATAGGCCTGGCTTCTAAGGTGTGTGGGTAGTGGTACTTTTGGGATGGTCACTCCACACCACCTCACCAGTCCGCCAAGTGGCGCATCCACTGACCGCCAAGTGGAGCACTCTTCTCATGCGTGGAGAAATGTCTAAGGAACTTCCCCCTGTGTAGGAAGGTTAAAAAACCTCCTGCGCACATCAATGCTCGATCGCAGGACCTCTCGTCCCTAAGTCCAACATGTTATCCGTTGCGCTACACTTCTGGTGTCTCGCTTGGACTTCCACCACGAACAAGGTTTGGGGGACTAACTCCAAGGGAGCAGTGCATGCCCAACCTGTCCGTCAAGCCATAGCAGTGGCCATGGGGCATAGAAGAACAACAATCTCTCCCTTGCACCTTAGGCCACCTGCTGTGGTAGTTTTCTTCGGCATGAACCTGTAGCTCTAGGTTGTGTTTGTGAATGTCAATTTTCTTGGTCTTTAGTTCTCATCTCTTGCATCCACCATGCCGACTCCTCGANGCAGGACCTGTTGTCCCTAAGTCCAACATGCTATCCGTTGCGCTACACTTCTGGTGTCTCGCTTGGACTTCCACCACGAACAAGGTTTGGGGGACTAACTCCAAGGGAGCAGTGCATGCCCAACCTGTCCGTCAAGCCATAGCAGTGGCCATGGGGCATAGAAGAACAACAATCTCTCCCTTGCACCTTAGGCCACCTGCTGTGGTAGTTTTCTTCGGCATGAACCTGTAGCTCTAGGTTGTGTTTGTGAATGTCAATTTTCTTGGTCTTTAGTTCTCATCTCTTGCATCCACCATGCTGCCTCCTTGAGCACCTGCAACATGCAAGTCGCTGTCTACCGGCTTTGGCAAGAAGTCCGCAAGAGTTTTCTTGGTTGCAACGTGTTCCAGTTCCACGACACCCTTTGCGACAAGGTCAAGTGAGTAGTGGTACCGAATATCAATACTTTTGTTGTCGATGCGGATGACGGTTGCTTCCTTTCGTGGTGCTTTGGTCTCATCAAGCAAAGCGCAAAGCCATTGTGTTTCCTTGCACACTTCGGAGAGTGCAATGTACTCTGCCTCAGTAGTAGAAAGCGAGACGCAGTCATGCTTCGTACTTGCCCACGAGACCGCACCACCGTTGAGAAGATAGACAAACCCTGATGTGGACTTCCTGTCATCAATCCTTCCTCCCCAGTCCGCGTCAGTGTAGCATGTCAGTCACAGCAATTCTGATCCTTCTAGACCTCCAAACCAAAGTCCGACGTGCCGAGTCTTTTTGAGGTAATGAAAAATCCGCTTCACGGATTGCCAATGTTCTGGCCCAGGGTTGGCCACAAACCTGCTCACCTGACCTATTGCATAAGCAATGTCAGGTTGCGTTCCCACCATCGCATACATGAGGCTCCCAACGGCGGTCTGGTACAGAGTGTTTTGCATCTCCCGCCGGTCTGCCTCATTGCTTGGTGACATGGAGGAGGAGAGCTTGCAGTCAGAGGGCATGGGGGTGCTGACGGGCTTGCAGTCCTCCATGTTGTAGCGCTTCAAGACGTCCATGATGTACTTGGTCTGGTTGAGCTCAATGGTGCCTGCTTTGCGGTTGCGGTGAACATAAATCCCAAGGTAGTACCCGAGAGGTCCCATGTCCTTCATCTTAAATCTTCTGGCCAGATTTTTCTTGAGGTCCGTGAGGGCCTCCTGCGAGGAAGAACACATGATAAGATCATCCACGTGCAATGCCACAAGTAGCAAGCCACGTTCCTCCTCTCGCACATAGACGCTGGGGTCATTCTTGCAATGTGCGAAGGCGATCGCAGCCATGGAGCTATCCATCTCCTTGTACCAGATCCGTGGGGCCTGTTTCAGCCCGTACAATGCCTTCACCAGCTTGCACACCTTACCTTGGGGTGCTTTGACACCTTTTGGCACCTCCATGAGCACCTCCTTGCCGAGCTTCCCATAAAGGAAGGTTGTCTTTGAATCCATCTGGAGGATCTCAAGGTCTTTGGCAGCAACAACGGCAAGCAAGGACCTGATTGAGGCAAACGTGACAACAGGTGCAATGGTCTCACCGTACTCAGACCCTGCGCGTTGTGAGAATCCTTTTCCCACGACCCTTGCCTTGTACTTGTTGATGCTGTCATCTTGCTTCCGCTTCAACCTGAGCACCCACTTTGAGCCCACCACGTGAGTGTTAGCCGGTCTGTCCACCAGCACCCATGTGCCGTTTTCTTCGATGGACGCGAGCTCGCTGTCCACCGCCTCCTTCCACTTGGCCGCATCGGGCCTTGCCAGCCCCTCAGCCACAGTGAGTGGCTCTCCCTGAGCCAAACAGGACCAGGTCAGTCCAGTCCAACTTTGAGTGTCAGCGACGTAATGTGGAGTTTGTTTTCTTTGCCGTGTGCTCCAACGTTGCATGCATCCATTTACAGTTCTTGCGTTTGAGACTCCTCACAGAGTGTCCAACCAAAGGTAGAAACTAAAGACCAGCATGCGGACTTCGTGAGGTTGCAAACCAAATGAACCTAAAGTGGGGATCCCTCGTTCGAGGGTGATATGTTATCTTGGTTGCAATACCAAGAGCGGTTGGCGGCCTCCCATGTCGGGACCCGTTTTCTAGACCGTTGCTATCCGGCGTATTGACAAAGGGTTATGGGCCCACACTTCTGGTTCTAAGGCATGCTTCCAAGACCGACTAGCGCGTGGTCTTGCAAGACGCACAGGTACAACAGGGACACAAAGATCGGACGGCTCCAATCTGCTCCAACGGCTCCATCGGCAACTTCAGGTAGGGTGCGCGCACGTGGCGGACTAGGGGACGAGGAACAGCTCTGTCCATGTTGGACAAGACCCTCGAGCCCCAACGGGATTAAGCTCTACCCCTTTTTAGAAGGTGGTACGTCCTTGAGTCCGTTCTCTCACGACGGCACCATCGCCTTAGGCGATCATCAGCGGGAGGGGTATGCAACGAAACCAACTGCACCTTTGACAACGGTCGTAGTCAACAGCCTTATCATCCTCATCGGCCTCAACGAAGCAGAGTAGCAACGAAGCAGAGAAGACAAGCAACCACAAGAAATGGCGGATCCGACTCCAGCCCGCCTTGAGGCGGGTATGTCCAAATTCATGGGGACAGGTTTTCCCTGGTGGAAATGGCAGTTTGAGATTGTCATGAACGTGCGTGGCTACCTCGACATCCTAAAAGGGACCGAGACAGCACCAGCCGATGTGACCGTGACGACGCATGCGGCTGACCTTGCAGCATGGATGATGAAGAACAACATGGCTCTCGCCATTCTTGTGACGTCCATCAACAAGAATCAACACTCCCACATCACAGGATGCACGTTGGCTGCCGAGGCCTACGCAGAAATCGCATGCCTGCATCAATGGAATGCCCTAGCAAACCGACTCTTCATCTTCCAACGGTTGATGTTGATGAGGGTGAGAGAAGGAGAATACATACCCATATGTTTGCAGTCGTTCGACAGCGTACTGCAGGACGTCCAGCAAATGGAATGGAATCTCGACTCCAACATGCGTGCCATGATCCTTCTAATGGCGCCACCGGAAAGCTGGGGATCCTTGATCACCGTATTTGGCGGTTGGAAGGAGGCAGATCTGACTTACGAGGCTGTCCCCGAACACGTCCGCACCGAGTCCATGCGACGTAGTGGCGCTGAGGCAAACATCTAAGCATATGCCTCTCGCTTTGGTGGACAAAGTGCAAGCTCTCGCTCCAGTCAAGGCAACAGCGGAAGCAGTGGCAATGGAGGGAAAGGCAACGGTGGCAGGAAGAGTTCCAAGAAGCCCGGCAACTGTCACAACTGTGGCAAGGCTGGGCACTGGGCTAGGGACTGTCATAGTCCCAAGAAAGAAGGCGGGAGCAAAGGTGGAAAGGAGAAGAAGGAGCTCACCAACATGATGGCTAGGGGGCTTCCCATGAAGGGCGTAGCAATCCTTAGGCCCGGGGCATTTGTCCTTGACTCGGGCACCAATCACCACTCATCAAAAGAGAAGGGTGGATTTGTCTCCATGGCCGAATCTGTCATTCTCATCAAGTATGAAAACGGCGACGTCGTCCAAGCCATGGGCGAAGGAGACAAGGTGATCACGTTGAACGTGAATGGTGCGGAGAAGGCAGTCAACCTTCAAAAGGTGGTGTACATGCCCTCCTTTGCAGCCAACTTGCTGTCCGTCTCACAAATCACCGACAACAACATGACAGTGGTGTTCACCAACAAGGAAGTTGTGGCCCTAAAAAACGAGGACATCCAGATTTTGTAGACTAAAGACGATCTCATGCTTCAAGTTCCAAGAGTTGACGGCCTCTATGTGCTTCAAACCAAAGTCACCAAAGCGTCGGATGAGGGACTCGCATGTGCCACCAAGGCAGTGGCACCGGAGCCAAAGGATGCACCACCGGCGACCGCTGCGGCCGCCACATCAACCAAGGACACTGACACTGAGCTCTGGCACCGGCGATTTGGCCATGTGGCCAACAGCACACTGCAGAAGATGCAGGAGCAAGAGGTAGTCCGTGGAATGGAAGGGTGCACGATGAAGCATGGCGGAGGGTGGCCATTGTGTGAACCATGCCTCCAAGCGATGGCAAAGAAGAAGCTATTTGGGAGAGGAGGTCAACGAGCGGAGCACGTCATGGAATTGATACACAGTGACGTGTGTGTGCCCTTCCGCACACCGTCTAACGGAGGAAGCAAGTACTTCCTGACCTTCATTGACAACCACAGCCACAAGTTGTGGATCTAGTTCCTCAAAACAAAGGGAGAGGTCAAGGAGAAGCTCCTCGAGTTCGTCGCCATGGTGGAGCGGCAAACGTACAAGAAGGTGAAGACGCTCCGAAGTGACAACGGGGGTGAATACGAGGCATGCAAGCCTTGGCTCAAGCATCATGGCATTCGCCACGAGCAAACCACCCCTTACAACCCCAAAAGCAACAGCGTTGCTGAGAGGATGAACCAGACCCTACTCGGCATGGTGCGAAGCATGCTCTTTGACGCCAAGCTCCCATCTCTCTTTTTGACAGAAGCAACAACAACGACCTGCTACCTCTTGAATCTCACACCAGCAACCGCCTTGCGGAAGCGTGGAAAGGAGCAGGACAAGCAGTTGAAGACCCCACAAGAAGCATGGTCGGGAAAGAAATCCAACGCATCTCATCTGAAGGTGTTTGGGTCAACTGCATGGGTGAAGATCCAGTCGGGAGAAGGTGGAGGCAAGCTTGACGCATATTTGAGGAAGTGCGTCATGGTTGGGTACTACACATCACACAAAGCCTATCGGCTTTGGGACCAGGCAGCAGGCAAGCTCGTGAGGAGCCACGACGTTGTGTTTGACGAACGCACCCTTGAAAAGGGAGAGCTCCTGGACCCGAACCTCGCTCCCAAAGCGGGAGAGTGGATAGTGTTGCTTGAGTCTGGAGACCAAGCAGCCAACAACTGGCTCGCTTTGCCAGCAGGTGGTGGGAATGGGAGAGTAGCTGCGGAGGATGATGTAGCATCTGACATGGACGCGGAGGCGTCCGAGGCTTTCGAGTCTGACTTGGAATCTGACGACTCTTCTGACGATGACGACGACAACAAACCACTACCTGTGGAAGCACCAGCACCAAAGGAAGAAGTGACACCACTACCCCGGCGCAATTTGCGACCAAAGAGAGCACCTTTGCGGCATGAGGATGATTGGAACGGCCTTAGCTGGTCGTACATGGCTCAGGGAGAGCCATCCACAGTGGCGGAGGCCATGATTGACCCAGATGCGGCCAAGTGGAAGAAGGGAGTGGATAGCGAGCTCGAGTCCATTGCCGAGAACGGCACGTGGGTGCTGCTATATAGACCCGACAAGGCCCACATGGTGGGATCCAAGTGGGTCCTCCGAGTGAAGAAGAAGCAAGACGGCAGCATCGACAAGTTCAAGGCAAGGGTAGTGGCTAAGGGTTTCTCTCAACGCCTGGGCTCCGAGTACGTTGAGACGTTCGCGCCCGTCGTGACCTTTGCCTCCATCCGCTCTCTCCTTGGCATTGCAGCCGCAAATATCTTGGAGATACACCAGATGGACGTCATGACAGCTTTCCTTTATGGGAAGCTTGACAAGGAAGTGCTGATGGAGGTGCCCGAAGGAGTTGAAGCTCCCAAGGGAAAGGTGTATAGGTTGGTGAAAGTGCTCTACGGGCTGAAACAGGCCCCAAGGATGTGGTACAAAGAGATGGACGGTTTCATGACCGGCCTCTCCTTCTCGCATTGCCAGAATGACCCGAGCATGTACGTGCGCGATGATGGGAGAGGGATGATGCTGGTTGCGCTGTACGTGGATGATCTGATCATCTGCTCGTCTTCGGTCGGGCTGCTGGATGAGCTGAAGTCTGACCTCGGCAAAAGGTTCAAGATGAAGGACATGGGTCCTCTCGAGTACCACCTCGGGATTGCCATCCATCGCAACCAAGTAGCAGGCACCATCGAACTTAACCAAACCAGATACGCCGGTGAGGTACTGAAGCGCTACCATATGGAAGACTACAAACCTGTCAGCACCCCAATGACGACCGATACAACGCTGAAGGCCTCCATGTCGCCAAGCAACAAAACAGAACAAAGGGAGATGCAAGACATCCCCTTCCAGTCCGTTGTGGATAGCATCATGTACACCATGGTAGGGACTCGTCCGGACATCTGCTATGTTGTGGGACAAGTGAGCAGATTCGTGGCCAACCCTGGGCCACAACATTGGCAGGCAGTCAAGCGCATCTTGCGCTACCTGCAGAAGACACGTCACATGAGCCTCGTCCTTGGAGGCCAAGAAGGAACGGACCCCCTTCGCTTGAAGTGATACACCGACGCTGACTAGGGAGGAAGTCTTGACGACAGGAAATTCACCTCTAGATTGTGTGCATCTTGAATGCCGTTGCCATCTCATGGGCCAGTAGGAAGCAGGATTGTGTTTTCGTGTCCATGGCTGAGGCAGAGTACGTTGCTCTGTCTGAGGTGTGCAAGGAGACTCAATGGCTGCACAGCCTGCTTGGCAAAATGACAGTGCCACAGAAGGATGCCACGGTCGTACACCTGGACAACATGAGCGCCATCTCGATGGCTGAAGACGAGATCATCTCCCGGCAAAGGAAGCACATCGACATACGTTACCACTACTCACGTGACCTGGTCATGAAGAACGTGGTGCACTTGGAGCACTGCGGAACGAAGAGCATGCTTGCAAACTGCATGACCAAGCTGCTGGAGAGCGACTTGCACTATGCAGGCATTCGTGGATTTGGCATGAGGAGTGCGGCAGAGGAAAGGTGAGCCCCAAGGCATTGATGGAACCCTGTAAGCGACAGATGGAAAGAGGTGCAAGGGAGAGATTTGTTGAAATAGTAATCACCTTGTCCATTGCCTAGCTAGCTAGCTACACATACAGACAAGGCATGCACTGCTCTATGGAGTATGTCCCCTTGGTCTGTTCTGAGATGGGCCAGGAATGCACTGCCCATAATGGGTATGTCCCCTGTGGCTCATCATAGGAACCATACCTTTTTGGCTTGGTTGAATAGGCACAAGAGTCTCAAACGAGAGGGAGCGGGTTCAAACCTCGCGACGGCCGCACTTTTCTTTGTGGCCAAAACTAGGACAGGAAGCTTCTAGGAAGCTTACTAGAGCCTTCCTTGAGGATGACACTTGGCGGTCTAAGGACGTGCCAAGTAGGACTGTAGGTTGAGGTTGGCTTCAGTGGAGCCACTACAAGCAAAAGCTTTAGCAAAGCATTGCAAGTATGAAATCTTGTACCTTGCATGCATCCATTTACAGTTCTTGCCTTTGAGACTCCTCATAGAGTGTCCAACCAAAGATAGACACTAAAGACCAACATGCGGACTTCGTAAGGTTGCATACCAAACAAACCTAAAGTGTGGATCCCTCGTTCGAGGGTGATATGTTATCTTGGTTGCAATACCAAGAGCGGTTGGCGGCCTCCCATGTTGTGACCCGTTTTCTAGACCGTTGCTATCCGGCGCATTGACAAAAGCAGGCACCATTGAGCTCAACTAGACCAAATACATCATGGACGTTTTCAAGCAGTGCAAAATGGAGGATTTTAAACCCGTCTGCGCCCCCATGCCCTCCGACTGCAAGCTCTCTTCCTCCATGTCACCAAGCAACAAGGGAGACCGGCGGGAATTGCAAAACATTCCGTACCAGTCCGCAGTTGGGAGCCTGATGTATGCGATTGTGAGAACGCGACCTGACATTGCTTATGTGGTGGGCTAGGTGAGCAGATTCGTGGCCAACCCTGGGCCAGAACATTGGCAGGCCGTGAAGTGGATTCTTCGCTACCTCAAAAAGACTGGGCACGTGGGACTTCAGTTTGGAGGTCTAGAAGGATCAGACTCGCTGCGACTGACATGCTACAGTGACGCGGACTGAGGAGGGTGGTTTGATGACATGAAGTCCACCTCACGGTTTGTCTGTCTTCTCAATGCTGGTGCGGTCTCATGGGCAAGCAGGAAGCAGGACTGCGTCTCGCTTTCTACTGCTGAGGCACAGTGCATTGTACTTTCACAAGTGTGCAAGGAAACACAGTGGCTTCGCAGTTTGCTTGATGAGATCAAGGCACCACAAGAGGAATCAATGGTCATCCGCATCGACAACCAAAGTGTCATTGCTATGGCAGAGGATGACATGATCTCCCGGGGTACAAAGAACATCGAAATTCGGTACCACTACTCATGTGACCTTGTCGCCAAGGGTGTCATGGAACTGGAGCACGTCGCAACTAAGAAAAATCTTGCAGACTTCTTGGAAAAGCTGCTAGACAAAGACTTGCATGTTGTAGGTGCTCGAGGAGACGGCATGGTGGATGCAAGAGATGAGAACTAAAGACCAAGAAACTGACGTGCACAAACACAACACAGAGCTACGGGTTCATGCGGAAGAAAACTACCACAGCAGGCAGCCTAAGATGCAAGGGAGAGATTGTTGTTCTTTCACGCCCTATGGCCACTGCTATGGCTGAACGGATTGGTCGGGCATGCACTGCTCCCTTGGAGTAAGTCCCTCAAACCTTGTCTGTGGTGCAAGTCCAAGCGAGACACCAGAAGTGTAGCGCAACGGATAGCATGTTGGACTTAGGGACAAGAGGTCTTGCGATCGAGCCTTGATGTGCGCAAGAAGGTTTTTGACGTTCCTGCACAGGGGAAGTTTCTCAGACATTTCTTCACGCATGAGGAGGATGTGCCACGTGGCGGTTAGTGGATGCGCCAATTGGCGAGCTGGTGACGTGGTGTGGAGTGGCCACCCCAAAAGTCCCACTACCCACACACCTTAGAAGCCAGGCATAGGACTATGTGTACTAGGCTCATTCCTCATTCTAATCACACAATATGGACTTAGGTGCTCCTCAGAGAGTTGTCCAACTAAGGAACAGTATAAAGAAGACACTGGTTGGTCTAAGCCCCAGTTGTTAGACTTTGACTAACATCTCGCGCGAAAGTGACCGAGTGTTAAGTGGACACAATTGCTAGTAAGTGATTGCCTAGGAATTGCTTTGTGCGGAACTGTGATCCTGAGGGTGATATCTTCTCCTAGCTGAAAGGGTAGGAGCGGATGGGAGGTGCTATTGTGTCGGCCTTGTTTTCTAGTCTGTTTGCCTCAGGCCGGTTGACACATGTTATGTATGATATATGTATCCAATAAGACTTTGGAGGACATGAATAGGTTACCTTAAGACCTGTTGACTGTATTTTTGAAATAAACAAAGAATAATCATTAGAAATTATCCAAACACAATGATCCCTTTTCCTGAAAAAGGAACACTTGTTCACTAGGGAACAAGTGATGTAACAATTCCATACACATTAGTAAACTTCTTGGGAATGAAGATATTACGGGAGTAGTATGCATAGGTAATGGAGTGTATAAAATTAGGGTGAGTAACCATAACTCAAGCATAGAAAATACAATCAGCCCTGGCGGCTTCTCGATGGAAGCCGCTTCAAGACCAAGGGCTAGTTGCGTCCAAATCAGCTTGGACACAGTTTGTGAGCTCACATGATGGAGGCGGTGATGCATCAAGAGGTGGTGCTCAAGGAAGAGAATGTTAGTGGCAATCAGACGGAAGAGGGAGAGTGAGAACAAGCAGAGGGAGTGGAACGGGTCATACGCTGTAGGTCATCGACAATGGAGGCACGAAGAACAATGGCACGAGTGTCAAGAGCAGAGACAATGCCATAATCAACATAATGCTAAAGATGCAGATCCCTCTTGGTGCATGCTCAAACAGAGCAGACTAGGCTCAAAAGCAAGGACAATGTAGAGGATTCAATGGAATCCTTGGCCGACTAGGCCAAAACTGTGGTGCTTGAGGTTCCCGGACCCTCAAGCCATCCCTTCTCATTGCCCACAATGCCAGGTGACCACGCTCGAGACACGTGGCTCCCTCGACTGGTCAGCGTGGCACTGCCACGCTACACTCCCCCACACTAGGAGTAAGAGCCGCCTCGGCATCTCTGGTAATCCCGACGTGGGATTTGAGCCCTGGAGTTCTGATACCGATGTAGCAGATGCGACGGAATCTTTGGTCGGCTAGACCAGAACCGTGGTGCTTGAGCCTCAAGCCATCCCGTCTCACCGCCCACAGTCACAGGTGATCCTGCTTGAACCACGTGGCTCCTTTGATTGGTCAGCGTGGCACTGCCACGCTATAGATAATGAGCATGTAAGGAATGTTCAAGGGGCCAGATGGACCATTTAAGGGTACATTTGCTGTATACCCACTGTTCTTGCATCTAATTTACACTATAGCAAAATGTTGCAGAAAAAGAATGCAATGGCCACTTTGGAAAAAAAAAAGAATTTAGCATTCAAGAAAATCAAATAAATGCACTGGAGGGCCACTGTTAAAACCTAATGCTCCGGATGTCCAGCGTGGAAAAAGCTGGTACTAAGAAACATTAATATCTCGCATACCCATCGTGACACTCTGCCAAAGTATGACGACAACATAAAAACCAAACCTCAGCCAGTGACAATTGCATTTATTCAAACAAGAAGGCACAGATTAGGTCCTGTATTGTGATGTTTTTGTTTCATGAAGAAACGTGTGATGAGAGTTGAACATGAAATTTATGCTCACGATTGTTCAGGGACAATGAAACCAATTCTTTTCTTAATTTGTTGACCGGACGATCTTATGGTTGCCGATCGTCCTTACCATGCTGTTCTCCTCCTCACTGTCTTTCTCTGTAAACATTTCAATCTCTCTATCTCTCTTTTATTAGCTCTCCGCGGAAATGAGCTGTAAATGACCAATCTCAGTGGATTTCAGCAGAGGGGGAGGGGGTTCTCACCGGTCGCGGATATCGTAGCTTTGATGTTGATATGCGTATCGGCACCGAACCCCCACCCCCCGGCCCCACATTTTCCCTGGACCCCACTACCACCCTCTTGTAGCCAAGCCCCAAATCCCTTCATCGCGCACACAACCTTACTCACCATACCCTAGTCCCCAAGCCCTCCCTCCACCGTGGCCGACAATGTTGGTTTGTCGGTTGACATTACCAACATCCATTTTTTCTGTCCAACATTTTCTATCATACCTATAAAGAAACATGGCAAAACCTGCTCAAACCCACTGTACAGGGCTGTCCTTCAAAATCCTCGCACCCACCACTTCCCAGCCGTGGCCTCTACGCCTTTCGTCGTCTCTCAAAACCGACTCTTGTCAGAGTAAACAGCCGTTTCAAATGGGCCTACCGGTCCAGGGCCGGTAGGCCCATTCAAAGGACCATTTTACTCATGATGTGCTCATTAACCTAGCAAAAAAGCACATCGAGTGATTGTCGCCAGCCACGGTCATGTGATTGTGCCGCACACAAAAGACCGGCGACCACATGTCCGAGGAAGAAAAAAAAGACGTTCTGAACTTGTCACAAATCACAACCCCATTCGTTTATACACCAAATACGCGACCACCTATCAGTAAGAAGAGAAGCTTCTGATATTTGATCATGCGATGGAACAATGAATACAGACTGAAATACAATGTCATGTGAAAACGACAAAACAGAAATGAAAAACGTTTCGAACCCGTTTCTCTAGAATAATTTCTATTCAACCGGTGTAGCGTGTACTTCTTCTCCTCAAGAGTGGGTGCGCCATGGATGTTCTGAGGCACTCCGAGAAAAGTGCATACGGAAAACATTTTTTGATGTAAAGTGAGTACCGTGTTCATTTTGTGCAAAAAATAGCCTGGACAAAGTTTGGAGGTCCAAACAGTGGATATAGCTGAGTTAGGCCGACCATTTAATCTCACTACCCCAATGGGCAAGCAATGAATAACCACACATTGTGCAAACAGACCAAACGGATACAACGAGGGTGAGCACATCAATTTCACTACTATGAAAGGTCATGTGATGGGTGGCACCGCATTCAATGAGAGAGTGCCACTTGGCTCACAACTTGTCGGCACTCAATAACACTCTGCCTCTGCTGGTCACTTAGTAGAGGACTTCGGACACAACAAATAACATGGATAAGTGACTCATCAAGACTGTAAAAACTGTTAGGTTCATCCTCATTACAAGCCCATTCAGCTCCCTCAAAAGAATCATTGCAGACAACAGACATAGTAGGACAAGTTTCTTATAGACCATTTGGTTGTGACTTGAATCTCGTACACTCCTTGGGTGTGAAGCGCCAGCAGCTAGAAAATCTCGGCTATCTTGTGATCCCAGGGATCCAAATCATTGTTCCTACTTGGTCAAGTGGCTATGCCTGATTTTGTCGTGGTCGCGGCAACCCGCCTGTGTGTCACCAGAGGACATCCGTTATGCGTGTGCCTCCACTAGCAACAGGCGCATCTCATAAATGCCCTCCTTAATGACGCCAATCTCGTCCTTGCGTATGCCATTCTCCCTCTCCTCCTTATCCCACATGTCAACCTATGATAAGGAGTGCTGAGTACGACGTAGGTCGCGGCACTAAGTAGGACATAGACTGCTAAAGGAGTAGTACAACTCCAGTGGTGTCAAAATCTGGCCCCTGGTGGTGGCAGTTCCAACGTGTCCCGTCAGATCTGCACTTGTTGTTCATGGCTTTCTGTTTTGTGTACATTCTGAGTCTAAGTGTGAGCTTTCTGATCGCCTCACACTATGTTTATAGGAGTTGGACAGAGTTGAGAAAAAGCTACTTTTGCGAACAGAATCATGGAATTTTGAGTAACCTTTTGGAAATAGACATGCAGTGACAAGTTGTATGGCTACTCTTAAGCTTTCCAATGCACTAAACCACTTGCACTTTGGTCAATTGTAGCTCCTGCTACGTCTGCCAAAGCGCGTCACACCAATCCAGCCACTCAGTTAACGGCGCATGTGGTGCCCGCCTGCCAAGGTGCCCTCACACATCAAGGACCCATCAACATGCCTTTTTGGAGGCACAGATGTCCCTACACATAGTGGCAGTGCCCCCTATGCTTTTGGGCTGCGTTTTGATGAGATATCATTAAGTTTGGTGATGGGGCTTGATGTGGTTCAAAAGCTGTCCGCAGACCTTCAGTCGGATTTGTACGGTCCCCGAGTAACAAACTGTACGACCGAGTTTCGGATTCCGAGCCAGGATGCAGGCTGAGTTCCGCAGTTAAAACCTGCACTACTGACATCCGGCGAATCATTTGCCGGAGCGACTCAGCGGTCCTCCGGGGTAAAAAACACCAGATGTGTTTTTGTTACTCGTTCCAGTGGTTTTTTCACCGGCAGTCGAACCGCGGCAGACTCCCAGAGCCGCTGCACACACCCCAACTTTGGAAGCCCATATCTCCTTCATTAACTGTCCGATTCCAAGGAAACAACCTCCACTGGATTGTACAATTCATAAAATTTCAGGAATTTCAATCCAGTCTGGATTTGGAGCACTCCTCAG
Organism: Penium margaritaceum; assembly: GCA_023375785.1. Taxonomy (NCBI): domain Eukaryota; kingdom Viridiplantae; phylum Streptophyta; class Zygnematophyceae; order Desmidiales; family Peniaceae; genus Penium; species Penium margaritaceum. Next base: position 56,212 of record SZWC01008784.1, read on the forward strand.
GCAGCTAGAGTAAATTGCAAGGATTTTCTCCCTCCAGCTGCTTGTTGATGCCTCCCGGCACCACCTCGGGCATGCTAAGGGGCAAAAATACAACAAGTGGTTCCCCTTGCTATGTGTTGTGGGGCCCCTAAATGCCCTCTCAGTAACTCCGCATCAATTTGACGCTAGTGATGGTGGCAGATCTCATCCTACGCCCGACGAAGCTCGTCAATTGTGACTGACTACGACCATGGGCTCATGGCGTCCAAAGAAGAGGAAGAAGAGGGCTGTGCCAGTCCCTTGCCTTTGCCACTGAATCGGTGATGTGGGCGCTGCTCAGTATGGGTCCAAACGTCAAAGTTGTAACATCAGAAACTTTCCTCAAGGAAGTCAAACCCTGGGAAGAAACAATGTTTCGATCCGAAGTTTCCTGACGTGAGCTTTACTGATGATTTCATCAGCAGGCTGTAAGAAATGCAGTGCTTCTGAAAATGCTAGTGCTTGTTTTTCTTGTCAGAATATGCCATTGAATGCTTGGTTCTCTACTCACGCAGACTTAGTGTGTATATGGAGGGGTATGACCTTGTCACCACCTGCTGCCATCTGGACAACTACTGCACAACCACTACATAGCTACTACGCAGCTGTTGAGCACTGCTTCCCAGTAGCACTGTTACTCAACTTCTATTGTGCAGCTGCTTTACTTTGCAAGGCAGCACCCAAGGCTACTATTACAATGGCACCACTGCTGCTAAAATCACCACAACTACTATTTTATTGTTAAAGCCATTGCCACTGTTGTGGTCCTACTATATCTTTACTGCTGCTGTTAGTATTGTTGTTGTTGCTATTGTAACAGCTTCAATGCTATTGCTGCGTTGCCACCACCCCTACTACTACCACAACACTTTTTTTGGTTCCCATGGCTGCTTCTATCACTGCTCTTGCTTGCTTTTGCTGGTATTCGCTTCCAGTGACATTGCTCACTTAGCCGTCAACGCCGCCTACTGCTGAAAGCTGCTCCTTTCCGATGTCCCTGGTTGTAATTAAACAAGTTGCTACTACTATCCGGTGATGCCGTTGCTGCTCGTTGTGGTTGTTGCAACTCGTTGCTGCCGCTATGGCGGTTGTTACAGTGGTGGGCATAACTCATGGCACCAATGCTAGTGATTCCACCCACTTTAGCGATTATGTGGTAATGCCACTATTGCTGACATCGAGATGACATTCATGTTATCCACATCTCTTGTGATGGTCCCAGTATTCTGCGTCTGCGGTGACTGTCACTGCTGTTGTTGGTACTCTGTCCCTAGAACACAGCTCAACAAGAATTGTGTCATTTATCTGATACCATCATAAAGCTCTAGGCAAAATCTAACATGGTAACCTGTATAATCAAGCGATGCACAAGCAAGCATGCAGGCGTAACGAACAACAAGGATTCAAAAGGAGAGACGCGTAAAGTCTCACAAGCTTCAAATTATCATAATGAAAATAGAGATAATAACTGTAAAGCACACAACATAAATACCTCCCGCAGCCCAAGGTAGGTGACGCATGCGGCAATATTGGTTTTTCCTACAACCCGTTTACATCTCTTGCTTTGGTCATTATACACATGCATCTAAGCGCGGCACTGTCCAAACCTAGAGATGGAAAATCTTGAGCCAGATAATACAACTGGTCATACGCATAGGTCAGACATCAATTAGTGGATACACAAGGTAAAACATGCCACTTGGCTCATGAAATAGTCTATCGAGAAAACTGTAGGGACTGTGGAAAGAATACAGAGCATCCCACCAAGCACCCTGGATGTCGTTGCAGCTATCTAGCAGCTGCTGGTGGGTGGGACCACCACCTTTCGGCGCTCCATGGCCAGCTGGTTTTGCATTAGGGATTTGTATGAGCGCGGAAACAACTGAGCGGTTGAAGTTAGCTGTACATATAGACAGGTGGTTGACATCACAACAACCCTTTTTTTATAAGAGGCGCTCCGATAGTGTCCATGGTCATATCCTGTTGTGCCTCCTCATTCTTCATGTGTCAGTCCTAGTGGCCTCTGGACTTGTCGCTATTCACTCGCAGGCACCCTGTAAGGGTAGAAAACCTTGACAGTCCCATCCTCACATTCCACATCTACACATACTCTAAACAGTTTCCTGGCTGGCAAGCTCCAGGGAGCTGTTTTCTTGATGACACAGAAATTGCTTGTTTTTTTGTCTTATCCTATTGATCCTTGAGTTTGATACTAATCTCTTTTTGTTCTGCCAAAGCAAAAAAGTTGTTTCCATTCTATTGAAGTTAAAGGTACACCAGTCTAATTTATATCCCAAGTTGTTGAATTTCAGAGATTATGGGTGGATTTTATGACCTCCATCCTTTTTTCCTTGGTGCTTTACAAAGACAAGTTTTAATTGCATGTAGCGCTAGTGTGCTACATGACCTGAACAGGTCCTCATCTGTGGGGCAACAGATGGGATGAATTGAGGGTCAGAGACCCTCAAGCACCGTGGTTTTGTCTAGTGGACCAAGCTTCCCGTCCGTTTGCTACAATTGGCATGAAAGTGTGGAGGTTCAATACCCATTGTGGACACCAAGGACGGGTCCATTCCTGTGTGGGAGGAATGTAGAGCCAGTGTGCCAGGTGGCTTGAACAGGTCCTAGTCAGTGGGAGAGTGGATGGCATAACTTAAGGGTGGGAGACACTCAAGTACCATGGTTTTCGCTCAATGGGCCAAGTTTCCTGTCCGTTTGCGTTGTTATACACATACATACATACGTTTGTGTATACATACATGTGTATGCATTTATATATACATACATCTATATATCTATATATACCATACTGCCACATGAAAGTTCAGGGATTTTTTATAGTAGTTACAAAACAAAGTGTCTTTTGGCTATGTTACTCGTGCACAAATGCAAAATGTGTGAGTTGAATTCCACACACACAAAACAATTTCCATGATGTATGTGTTTAATCCCAATACGAGCATGGATGTGATACCTCTAGCTCAAATGACCGAAATGTACCTCACAGTGCGCCTCGGTGCTGGCACGAAAGGGCCAGGCCACATTGCCAAGTCACACATGTGGACTTGGCGCTCTCATGCCAGCGGCCAGTCCACGGCTGAGGTCGTGGGCTATGCATCCTCGATTGCGCAAAGCTGTGCGATCAAGGCCAAGCGGCTGACCATTCACGAGAGTTGAACATGTGGCACCGGAAAACAAAAAAGATGTGACCCCGGCCAAATCCCAATTTCACACAAACATAAAACATGCTGTTGTAATTCCATACAAATACACAAAAAAAAAACAAAAAAAAAAACAGAAAACTCGTAAAAAAAAATCTTAGATAACATTTGAAGTGGCAATACGGTACATCAGCATCAAGAAAAATAGAAAAGGAACTTCATTAAACAACGATCCGACCCGACAAGCCAACCTTTGCACTTTTAAGTATTTGAAGGTTCGAGCAGCCTATTACGCTTGTTGCTGCCTGCTGCCCTGCTGCCCTGCTGCCAAGCTGCCCGCTGCCCACTTCCATGCTATCCTGCTGCCTCGATGTGACGCTGACCTGCTGGCTCACTATTACGCTGCCTCACATATCTGTTGGCCCGCTTCCCCACTGCCATACATACTTGCTAGCCTGCTTGCCCGCTTCCTTGCTGCCTCACTCACATGCTTACAAACTTTCCTGATTCAAGATAGAACCGTTGCTTGGCTATTTGCTTGTTTTGCGGGTGGGGATGGACAGCACCAAATTCAAGGATCACCAAGGAATTTTCCTTGGCCGTTTGCTGAATTAAGGGGCATACCACTAGTTTTTTGAACAAAATGAAGAAATGACTCAAACTATATGAACAAAAAGAAAAAGAGAAAAAACCAATGGATCATTGAATCAGGACTATTTCATTGAGTGATTCAGTAAAAATTGGTGTAGCTATTGTAGAGCTCCCATTTGTGTACATACTGCACCTTTTGGTTTGACATTTGGACAATTGAGTACCTCAAACAACTAACAAGATCTGTCAATTTGTTGTTTGGGAGCTGGTAAGTTGTTTTTCCATGATCTTGGTGTACCTGTTTTGCATTGATGTGGGCACTAATGTGTTAGGCAAGAAGGAGTGGGTGTTCCTCATACTTTCTAATGTTACAAGCCTCCTTTTCATGCTCTAAGCATATCATTGCATTCTTTCAACCTTTCGCAATGCCATGCATCACGTTCTCCCTCTCATGATGTTCTCTCTCACGTACATTTTTATCATTGGGGTTCTCTCATTCTTCACTTGTTAGGTCACCTCGCTCTCTGATAACTGTCACGACCAAGCGATGCCCCTTTCTTCTTCTCTTGTTTAGAACCAGAAACCCCTACAAAGACTTGTATCTTTGTAAGTGTTGTGGTCGGAGCCCACAAAAAAGATGAAATCCTACATTCTTCAGGGGATTTTCCCATAGGCTTCTCTCATATAGAATTATCTTAAGGTGCTTCTCTTGTTCCCTTGTGGTAAGAGAGTAGTTGAGAGCCTACGCATCAACATCCCACCATACAGCACATAGCAGAAGCAACACCAATAAAGACATATAGGCTGAGCTTGCTTGGGGCACGCAAGGCACACAGGTCCTATCAGTGCAAAGGCCCTAGTCCGAGGGCTCACGCACGTAAACCTACGGTGAAGGCAACAGCGCAACGTTGTAAAAGATTCTCTGTATACTTGCTTCATTTTTCTCTCTTCCTCCCTTTACCTGCTCTTTCCTGTTCTCCGTTGTCCTCTCTTTAGCCAAAACTTCAATGTGAAGGGGTTCTTTCACCTCTGATGCACCTCTCCTTTTGGTGAAGACTGATCATCTGCAACAGCAGCCACTGCGTTTGCCTTGCGTGGCTCTTGTGATCTCTTGGTTGAGATAGACATTATGCACCAGGCTCCCTCCACTGCAGACACGACTCTTTTAGGGCAGACCATGAGTGATGAGCTTGATGCCATCATGAAGCATGAAGTCTACGAAGAATTGAAGGTGCCACCAGGGCGGAAGGCCATAGGTCCCACGTAGAAATTCTACTGCAAATGCCAGCCAAATGCCCCAGTTGAGCAGTACAAGGCTTGCCTCAAGGCCAAGGAATTCTCCCAAGTGCCTGGCATGGACTTTGATGCCACCTTTTCCCCTCTAGGAAAGTGCACCACTGCCGAGGTGCTTTTGAACCAGGCAATTCAACATCATTGGGAGCTGTATCAGATAGACCTGAACAACATTTTCTTGCACAGACGAATTGACGAGAAGATCCACTTGGCTGAGCCACCTGATGTCGCTTTGGCGACAACATGTCCAGTATGGCACAGCCGCAAAGTCTTGTATGGGATAAAATAGTTTACAATGTGCTATCGTATTGAGACCTTTGCTTTCCTCTTTGTAGTCTGGTCAACACTGAATTCTTTTGAAGTGACCTTTTGGCACCCTTCGTTCCCATCTTGATATGCATGGATGACATTTTGATTGCCTTTCTAGATTCTTACGCTGTCTAGGCTTTGAAGTCTCTCCCCCAGTCTCTGTACACGATTTATGATCTCGGCCCTTTCCTTCTTTTCCTGGACATGCAGATTATGTGTGATCATCAGTTATGAGTGCTATACATGTATCAGACAGGCTCTGTTTGCACCTTTGGGGAGTAATATTTAAACCTGTTGCATGTTGTTCCCCATGCCTCCACACCAGGATGCCAGCGGCATAGAGGGTTTAAAGACTACTGATTCCACTGAGTTCGTAGAGACTGTTGAAGTTATGATGCACCTCCAGGTCACTGAGCCCCTGATGTTCTCTGACACTAAACACATGATGAAACTGTTTTTGTGGTCAACATCTTGTCCCAGTTTTCCCAAGGCTTTTATGGCCTCCATCTTAAGGAGGACTTGCATGTCACCCACTGTGTATTTTCCACCCGCCGCTTTTTCTAATCTTGTGTACAGTCCTACGTCATGGTTGACAAGTACAATGACGGGAATGGGACTGATGATCGGGATGCGCGTGGCCAAATGGGTTTCATCTGTCTCATCAGCCATGCAACAGTCTGTTGGAAGACCAACAAGCATGGCTGTATTGTGTAAAACTTGACTGAACCTGAGCAAGTTGCCTCGGGTGCGGGTGTCTTTGAGAAATTTTGGTTGTGTTACCTCATAAAGCAGCAATGCCAGTCCATCATTTGCATCACACTATGCTACAACAAAAAGAACACGTGCCGTATATCTGAGCATGATGACATGCATTGCTTATTGACAAAGCACATGAACATTGAGCATCACTTTACGATTGTGAAAATGTGTATTTAATCGGGATAAACACACGCTAGCGGATCACTTCATTTCTCATAAAACGTCTATGTTACGAGGAAATCAAGGTGGGAGTGCATACTGTTGAGTTTCACTCTCTCTCTTCATTCATCCTAGTTGATGTACATCCCACATTTTTTCTTCCCCATGCAGCCTGCATTCTATCATTACAGCTTGCTGCTGCTACTGCTATTGCAACTGTTGCTTTTACTGCTACTACTGATACTCATATTGCTGCTGCTGTTGCTACTGCTGGGACTGCTGTTGCTGGTGCTGCTGCTGCTGCTGCAGCGGCACCTGCTGCAGCTGCTTCTGCTGTTGTTGCTGCTGCTACTACGGCGGCTACTGTTTCAGTGGCTGCTACTATTGTTCCCGCTGCTGCTATTGCTGCTGCTGGTGGTGTAGTTGTTGCAGCTGCTGTAAGAAAGGAGGGCTAGGGGATCCTCCAACAGAGGAGGATCCCTCACTGGGGCTGTAAGCCATGTCTCCCCCCCCCCCCCCCCCCCCCCTTTCGTTTTTTCTTTGTCGTTCTCCGTTTGTTTTTCCTTCTCTTCTTTATTGTTTTTCTTTCTTTCTTTCTTGTTGCTGACGTCAGTCGTTGTTGGTTTTCACACATCTCTCTTTGTACTCTGTTGTGTCCTCCCGGCTTGTGTACATCAGTGTGCAGATGACTGACGGCGAGACGCAACGCTGTTGGAGTGTCGTCCGGTGGAGCCGACGCACGCTGAGGCCTTCACGCATTTTGCTGGAGCCTCCTCCCTCCAACGTGCTCAGCTCCATCGGCAGACCTCCTTGGCAGTCGTGCCGCCGGCAGTCACTGTTGCTGCATATGCTGTGTACATGCGTCCAATGCAGGGTCTGACTGCGCTGTTGCATTTGCAGCACCATGTTTGGCTTAGGGTCTAAGTTTCATGTTATTCTGGCGTAGTTGGGATTGGAGACTAGCGTGAACGCCACCTGGGCTTGGGTGGCCATATTTCATTGCTGCTGTTTTAGGTGATTCTGATTGCACGATTGCATTTGTAGTGTGCGTATTTTGGTATGATCCAGTTTCAAGGCAAACCGGACAAGGCCCAGGTTTTGGGCTGTCGACGGTCTGGCAGGGCTTACCTAGAAAATCCTGCCTGCCAGAAGATTGGGTTTTTCTCTGATTGGCCTAGAAACTGAGTAACAGGCTCTATAGAGCGGGGGG